>CCAG010004395.1:0-47218 GCA_001077435.1 Glossina morsitans morsitans | reverse complement strand
ATTATTATTATTATTATTATTATTATTATTTTTAATAGCTTTGTTACTCTATGAAAAGAGAATTTTTTCTATAAAATCTTTTAAAATAAAAATTATAAAAATTTAGTCAAGCAGTATTTATATATTTAAACTATTATATAAAATTATAATAAAAAAGTAAAAAAATTTAACTCTCTTTTTCTCAACATGAAATGAAATTTTCAAAACTTTGGTGATGACTTTGGCGTTCGTTTACGTAAAGCAGCCAAATGATGCAAAAATCTTATATCTTATAAACTCTGAGAGAAAGAGGAAAACAATTTATTAATAAAACTGTAGTTTAAATCATTTTCAAAAAGCTTTGTCGTCATTTCCTAGAGAATTTCGTAAAGAAATATTAATAAAAGTATTACAAATATTACCAACCAAAATAAAAAAAAGAATTATATGAAAATTATTAAATTTATGCTAAACCTTCTGAAGTTTTCTAAAAAATATTACGAAAAACTTAAAAAAAAGAAAGAAAATATTAAGAAGAAAAACAAAACAATTTAAAATCATTACTTAGCAATATAATCTCAATCAATATAAAGTATTCATCGACATTAACACACACACACACACACACACACACGCACACGCACATAAACACATCAACACATAAAAACACGAAAATCGATTTCGGATTTTGCTCTTTTTCCCGTATATATATACATATGCACGCACACAATTTTCTTTCGTTTTTCTTCTTTACTTCCTCTTCCTTTGATGCGGTGTATGAAAAGTGTAGATGTGCAGAAATAAAATGTCTGTCTTCTTAGAGTTTCATTTAAAATTGACAATTTTTTCTTTTCTTTTTTTTTAATTCTCTTCTTTAAAAATTTATTGTCAACAAATTTTATAAAAAAAAAATAAATAAATAAATAAAAAAAAGTTGAATACAATAATATTCACACTTGCAAATTTAACAAAATTAAAGAAAAACTGAAATTTATGTACTTTTTTTTTTTTTTTTTTTTTTTTTTTTTTGCATGCATGTATTTATGTGGAATTTTTAAATAAATTCTAAATCAAAACAAAAAAAAAAAAAACAAAATTTCAAAAACACAAAAAAAAAACAAAACGAAGAAAATATTTTAACTATTCATTCGTTTTATTTACAAGCGAGGAGGAAAAGGTTTTTTATAATATATGTGTGCGTTACCCACCGCTGACTTTGAAATCTTTGATTATGTTTAGAACAAAAATTAATCACATTGTTACACACGTAAATTTTCCTTATTGCTAGAAGGAATTTGATTAATGGGAATACATTATGGAACAAGGATATAATCTTAGTAGTCCTTCAGTTTATATTTATGAATTTTTGCTACAACCGCTCTTGTAAATGATAATTATATATATATATATATATCTCGTCGCTATGTACATTAGCCTATGGCTTTATAATTAAAATAATAATAATAATAATAATAATAATAAATGAAAGCGAAATAAAATGAAGGATTTTATATAAAAAATTCGACCTGACAAGACTGAATCAAGGGCGTTAATCTGCGATTCGCCTTATGTTCTACCTCGGTGTAGCGAGCATTAGAAAAATTTTCAAGACGTACAAAGTTGTGTGATGGGCCGGCAAAAAGAAGATTCCGATCCTTTCTACTACCTTCTCTCAAGGCTCAAAAGGCGAGAGGTTCGAAAATTCGTAAAAGGCATTATCGGATAGTCTCACTTATGAAAATGAAACTTTGATACCTTAACTCTAGCTTTCACAAACTGTTACATTGTTCCGAGTAATTTTTTTTTTTGTTTCTGTCAAAATGAAAGACGATTTTTCTATAATGGATAAATACACTATTATGAACGATCGAATTTGATAAATATTATCTTTCAGCAATCTTAGGAATTATTGTTCGCCGGTTACCATCAGCTAATCCATTTATGTTGTTTTCATCAGCCTGAACTGACCTTCCCGAAGGTGGTACGTCTTCAATATCAACATTGCCGGAACGAAATTTTGGAAACTAATTTTGGCATTGGTCTTCTCTCAATGCATCGCCTTCGTACATATTCCTTTCTTACTCGAATACCAGTTTCACTTTATCAATAGTAAAAACTGGAAAATGCGAGACTTATATTGCATTCGACTTTTCAAACAAACGCTATTCTGCAAAATCAAACGAATCTTCTCAAAACCAATGCTATTATATTAGTTGTCAAAATATATAATGGAAATACGGTTTGTTACGTACGGGTCGTTATATCTTTAGAGGTTTAACGTCAGCACCTGGCATGAAGCCATACCCAGAAGCGTCCCCTAGAACCGTCGGCAATTTGTCTAAATCAATTGAGGACCCACCAAGGAGGAAGACAGTTCTCATTGAAGGGGGCCTCACTACCCTGAGGTACCGAAATAGAAAATGGATGTGGGCCATTTTTTTGCTTACTGGTTTGCGTCGCGGCGTATCTAAACACCTCTTCGATAGTTCCCGATGAAACTTCAGGGTGACCATAGTCACCACTAATACTCCCCGAAGGGCCGTACCTATCAGCCAGATGAGAAGGCGATCTCTCGACAGTCAGATGGGCAATCGTCCTTTGGGGAACCTAATCCCCGTGGACACCTATTAACTTCATGGTTTATCGTTCGTGCGGAACTTATACCTATACAGCTATGCAGCGTTGGGTGATCTCTTACTGCAACCACTCTTGCCTTCCGACTCTCCACACGTTCCGGTAGGCAATCCCAACACTATTCTTTCTCGAGGAAATCATGCTTCCAAGGTTTTCATCATACAGCACATACCCAACTGTGCCCCAGCCCTCTCAAATATCGCTGGCCATCATGTGGTTTGATGACCTCCATAAAGGAGAACCAAAAGGGAGAAGAAAAATGCTGTCTTTTCATTAGAAAAGATACACTCTTTAGGCTTTCAAGAGAAAAACCCGTTGCCAGGTTATGGATAGCAAACCTTAAAGTCTTCTCTGTCATTGACTGTGCGACTTTCGAAAGCGAGAGCCATAAAAGCAACAGTCAAGGTTTATAGGTATGGTAGCACTACCAAAAGGTAAAGGTTTCGGCACATCTATGTTCATCCATTCGGTGATCTCATAGTTCCGCTCCCCTGTGGAACAATGCAATTCAATTGACACGGAAAACTCAGGAACAATCCTTGTTCTCTTCTTTGTAAAATGAAACGCAGGAAGATAAGCAACAATTGCATCATCGTAACAAATTGCTGATCGTATCAAATTTTATTATCAATATCGAGAAATTACATTATTTAAGTCCAGATGGATGCTAACGTCGTCAATTAAAACTCGTTTTACAATCGACTAAAAATCGTGTCAAGAGTAACTATGTGATCACCTCTATCGCACAAGAAAGTAATTCGTGACAAATACTTCAAGTTGAGTGTGAGGAGTTGTACGCACCTTACACCCCCTAGAAGACATATTTCATACATATTTCGTTCCTCGGACGCTGTCGTGCGATTTTCATCTAACTTTAAGCTTTTAAGATCAAGTCTAAGAGAAAAGGAAGATAATCGATTCTTTCAAACACTAAAAGCTCTATAAAATGTTCACTTTCGGCATCATATATATATATATGCATATTAAAAATATATATCGACATAAGTAGCCGAGTAGGTAAAAATCACGACACGTCGGATTCCATTATTTTGGTCGCAATTACGGGCAGTCGGTAAAGGCATACCGATTGTGCACACAACCACTAGACTGCGGCCGCTTCCCTATCTCTTTCTCTTTCCCCGAGTCTTCCCGACAGTCTGATTTTTCATTATCACTGATTACGTATTGAAAAAGTAGAAAAACAGCAAATCAAAAATTTCATGGCATTCGTTTAGAGGTTTTCAAATGCTCTTAAAGACGTCGGGCGCAGTGCTAAAGACTAGTGTGCTCATTTTGATTTCAACTCTTCAAAGCAAGAAAGACATTGACTCCTTGACTCTTGTTCTTCAATGAAAGACTGCGGTAAGCTTTGTTTGAAAACCAAATTAGAAAATTGGGATTTTCGATTAAATTTAAAATGAAACTGAAATGGTTCCGGAATCGGAGACATCTTACCAAAAGACTTATCATCTATATTCGCATATGATACCAGAAAATAATTAACGAGCATAAATATTCATTTGTACTTTGCAGCAGAGGGACAGAAGAAGGATATGTTTTACCGGCAAGAATACCCCGCTCTAGGCGATAACACAAGTCTACGGAAAAGACTCAGTGACAAATTGAAAGAATTCATAAAATTTTTGGGGGTTATGAAGCATATCATTTTTCGACATTTACAAACTTTGGAAAGTGGTTACATAGACCAGTTGATGCTTCCGCTTTGGGAACTTTTCGAATGCTATATGGTACCTTTTATTCTTATTTTTTTAATATATAATTTAAATATTTATTTTTAATTCAATATTTTCAAGGCTTAATTATGTTAATTGACTTAGCGGAGGAGAGAGGCGGCGGTCAAATGGATGTGCGTTTCGGAGAACCATTAAAATGTCATTTTCCTTTGTTTAGAGGGCTAAAGGCGTTTTCGTTTCCAACGATGGGCTGCATTTATATGATCATGTGGTTTGGAGCAGTTGGCATTGCATTGGGTTATCGTTTTCGGCTGAGTTGTTCAGCCTACATTCTACCCTATTGGTATATATTTTTACTAGACAAGCCGTCATGGAATAATCATAGTTATTTGTTTGGCTTGGTGGGTGCTATGTTACTATTTACTCAAGCTAACCATTATTGGTAAGAATTTCATATTTGAGTTTAAGAAATCTTTCAATTTAAAATTTTTAGTGCCTTGGACAAATATTTGAATCCCAATCTTCCAAGTACGGTACCATATTGGAATTATTTTTTAATTAAATTTCAATTTTTCATATTATATATGTATGCGGGACTGAAGAAATTTTCTCCAGAATGGTTGGCCGGTTACGCTATGTCTTCATTAAGCCACCATTGGGTTTTAAGGCCATTTTGTTGGTTTTTGTCTTACGAAATGGTTGATTTATTAATAGTCCATTGGTTTGCAGCCATCTTTGATTTTTCCATAGCATTTTTTATGACTTGCGAATTGACTCGCGTGTGGGCCACTCCATTCATGTTACTATTTCATTTAATGAATTCGAGACTCTTCGTTATAGGTTAGCCAGAGTTACTAAATATATTTTCCGTTAATCGAAATTTTTAATAATTTGCAGGTATGTTCCCATGGGTTTGCCTGGCTCAAGTGCCCATGTTTTATGGATGTGATTGGCCCCGCAAAATAGCGCGTCTAAATTGTAAACATTTATCGTTTTGTATACCAAGGCCAGAAATTGAAGGCAAAAGTCGAAATGCTGAATACAAAAAATATTCCACGAAATCCAGTATGGATGGAAAGGTTCCTGGTAATTCGAGCATGCATTGTTTAAAGCTAGAGAAATACCAAACCGGAAATATGAACCTATTTCAAAAATGTCGCGCTTTGTTCATTTTATTTTATTGCTGCCTGCAGCTATTCCTGCCTTATTCTCATTTCATAACCCAAGGTTATAATAACTGGACAAACGGCCTGTACGGCTATTCATGGGATATGATGGTTCATTCTTATGAAACTCTAGAGGTGCAAGTCAAAATTGTTGACAATTTAAACCAACAAGAACATTATATGGATCCTTATGCATTCACCGAATACGACAGATGGACAAAGTACGCTGATATGGCTAAACAATACGCTCAATGCATACAAAAAAATTTACACCGACTTTATTTTAAAAAATCCAACGCTATACCGCTCAAATCCTTAAATATTTCTATTTACTTTGACGTCTGGTGTTCGATGAATGGTCGTTTAATGCAGCGGGTATTTGATCCTCGTGTTGATTTAGTGACGGCAGAATGGTCTCCATTAAAGCGAACTGCTTGGTCTCTTCCATTGCTAGATGAGTTTAAACACATTCGCCCTAAGTTACTAACCATAAGCAACGAGGTCTACAACTGGAATAATGCTACTGATGTTCTTTTCGTAGCCGATTACCCAAGTTTAACTTTGAAGAATATGTTGCCGCCCGATATCATTAACACTACGCTGACAATTCTTGAGGGCAACGTACGTTATGCTGAAATGGAATTTAACGAGAGCTATTTTCTAACTGCTGGAAAATCCGTAACAATATCCGGCGGAGTAGAATACCGTGTTACTACAGTTGGTTTAACTCCCGCGATTTATATGATAACCTATACAAATAAAACTATATTAGAGGATATCCTGAACGTAGGAGATGAAGACAATGCGCCGAGGAGACCTTGGTTGCCACTGTTGCAAGAATTTACGGCAAGATTAGAAAATTATAAACGCTTCCTACAACATATGGGCAATTGTGTACTGTACCTGATGTATGGCGTACCCATACCTTTGCAACTGAGAGAAAAACATATTAACCTGACATAAAACTTCCTGCATCGCTCATGTATAAATTTATTAATACGTTCAAAATTTTGAAGTTTTGCTTCCGATAGAATTCACACACAAACAAGCTTTTCAAATAAACTAAAAATGTAATAAATGTAAACAAGTTGGAAAATTATATTCGGCTGCGCCCGAATCGTCTACATACACGAACTTTATCTCAAAAAAAAAAGCTCCAAGAAAATAAAGTATGATATTTTACACTACAATGTGGGCGTGGCAGATTTTTTTCAATTTCTATACACACGAGAGGATCATTTACGAAATATATGTCCAAGTTTTCGTCACAGTGTTTGTTGCTATAACAAGCAAAAAATTTACATTGTTGTGCTTTTGAAAACAGAAATTTCTTCAGTCCACGTTCTACAGCGGATTTGACCCATTTTCAATATCAATTTTCAATGTCTTTGCTAAACATGAAGCCGATATCTTCATTTCTGCGATCAGGAGTGTTTTTATCAAACAAATTGCATATATGAACATGTTTAAATCTATTAAGGATTTGATACGGATCAACAATATATATATAGGGTCCATGAAGTGTCATTCCAATAAAATGCGAAATTCGTTATGACGATGTGAAGGTGGCGTCCCGCATCTTTCTTTAATTGGAAAAAAAGCAATTGCAACTAGAATTGATCAATAGAGAACATTTCCATAGAAGATGGACGACCGAAATGAAGAGCAATACCTTTACGAGTCGTTAAGCTTTCAATTCAATTTTTGCAACTGTTAATCGATCGTTTAAAACTTGGTTATTTTTTTTATTTTTTATTTAACTATGTTTACCTAATTTTATAAATTCTATATGTACAGGAGGAGGAACTTGCTTATCTCTAAATTCATTTTTGCTCGTCAGTGAAATGTACCGTAATTTACTTTTCTTTTAAAACTTTTTCACTTAATAAATAAATGTTTTTAAAACTAAAATTTTCTACAAATTTTTCTGTGGTTTCAAAAAGCACGTAAACGTAGATATCGACATTGCTTAGTTAATAACGAGGCAGTTCGTAACATTTCGTTAATATAGATTACTTGAATGTGTAAATATGTACATTTTAGTTTTTATATTGCATTTTTGCTTTCTGTGTCAGATGTAGCTTAGGATCAAAATTGCTGCGTTTGTGTTTCCCATAAACGTGCGTATAGACCATTTTTCTTAAGCAACTCGGCGTGATTGCCGCGTTCGCCAACCCGACCGTTTTCAAGTACTAAAATCTCATCGGCATCCATGACAGTAGATAAGCGATGAGCTATACAAATACTTGTACGTCCTTTAGTCGCACGAGACAAGGCTTGCAAGATATTCTAATAATGTTGTAATAAAGTTTGGAAAGTTTTACATGTATTACAGTTACGAGATAGGTAAACCGTTGTGCACTCACATGTTCTGTTATGGAATCTAAGCTACTAGTGGCCTCGTCAAATATTAAAATAGGCGCATTTTTTAGTATGGCCCGAGCTATGGCTACACGTTGTTTCTCGCCGCCCGATAATTTAAGACCCCTTTCGCCGACCTGCGTTTGATATTTTTTAGGCCAACGCATGATATTTTCATGCAAATCAGCCATACGAGCAGCGTTCTCTACTTCGGACAGCGGTTTGCTGAGATTACCATAATGGATGTTGTGTAAAATGGTATCGTGGAATAGAACAGAGTCCTGAAAACGTAATAGGATAAGTTCTTAAGAATTACTTGTTTAACTATATAGTTGTCAACCTGTGGCACTACAGCTATCGTTTTCCTTAAACTCTCAATATCAACTTTAGAGATATCCTGACCGTTAATTGAAATAATTCCTGTATTAGGCTCAAAGAAACGAAATAACAAACGCACCATAGATGACTTTCCTGATCCTGAGCCACCTACAAAAGCAATATTTTTACCAGCCGGTATTGTAAACGATAGATCTTTGAATATTGGTTTGCCAAGTTCATATTCAAACGATACGTTTCGAAATTCAATGGAGGCATTAGTTGGACCCAATACCAACGGAGGAGCGTTAATTGGCGTCCGCACACGGCTGTCGACGTTCATTAATGTGAACATCGATTGCATGTCCAATAGAGCTTGGCGTACTTCGCGATATACACTTCCCAGAAAGCCGAGAGGTATGCTTAGTTGAAAGAGCAAACCGTTGACCATAACCAAGTCGCCGACAGTCATGTTACCTTGAGCGATTTCTTGGGCCGCCAACACCATTATCAAACTAAGAGCTGTGCTGAAAATAGCATTTTGTCCAAAATTTAAAAGCGCCAAGCTAGTACTGGTTTTCAAACTGGCCGATTCATATTTCTTTAGAACGTCATTGTAACGGGATGCCTCGAATTTTTCATTGTTAAAATATTTTACAGTTTCGTAGTTGATTAAAGAATCTACAGCCTTGTTACCGGCCTCGTTTTCGGCTTGATTCATGTACACACGAAACTTAGTCCGCCACTGCGTAACCGATAAGGTATAAGCAGCATAGACACCCACACATCCCATAGAGACGCCGGCAAAAGCAAGGCCACACTACAAAAAAAAAACCTAAAAGAATGTATTTACGAAAAATTTTATAAAAAAAATACCTTTAAGCCTAATATACTAGAAACTAAAGCCAATTCAAAAACAGTGGGCACTATGTTGAAAACCATAGCAGATAGGACAAAATTAATTCCCCTGGAACCGCGATCGATCGTCTATAAAATTTAACATTATCAGTATTTTAGCGTGTTATAAAAAAGGAAAGCCATAAAGCTAATAAAAAGAACAACCTTAGATAAAGCCCCAGTTTGTTTATTCAAATGAAAGGCCAAATCCAAGTGATGTAAATGTAAAAAAACGTTCGTGGCTATCTTGCGTATGGAATGATGAGCGACTTTGGCAAAAACAGCATTACGCAATTCGTTAAAACCAGCAGCACAAGCACGAGCAATGCCATCTAGGAAATCGATATCGATAATCAACACCATTTATTTAATAAATTACGCAGAACTTACATCCTATTAACATGGCAGTAGCCACGGATAATACAGTATCAGTTGGCGTGTCCATGGTCAAAGTGCCCAAAGTATCTACGGCCCCTTTGAAAAGAAATGGCACGCAAACAGTCAACACCTTGGAACCAGCTAATAAGCCCAAAGATATAGCCACTCTTCAGATTAGAGAAGATGTCAATAGAAGAAAACAAAGATTTCTCAAAAAAAATATAGTCATTTTTTACCTCTTTCTCACTAGGGCATCCTCTTTGGGCCATATATAAGCCATCATAGCTCTTAACATATCCTGTGATGTTACCTCAGGCGCATCCAGTTTACCCAGACTAGTACCCCCATCACCAATACCTCCTAGATGAATGTGACATTGTCGTAACGGTGGTTGTGTTTGGGTTTTAGGCGTTTGTACTTGCTGGGCTGGACCTGTGGGGATTTACTGAATTCAACAAAGTAAGATCCCTACAGGGCCATACACACGCATACACAAGCACAATTTTATATAATTTGCAATAAATCATAATAATCGTTAAAAATAATAAATTTCATGTTAAACAACCAATTAAATAATAAAAAAAGAAAAGAACTTATTGTTAGAAATTTAAAAGAAAGTTAACTTTAAACACATAGTAATCGCTATAAAGTAAAAATAAAATACAAAAATGTGTTTCTCAAAATGAATGCTTATGCGATTTATTTAACATTGATTTCCATCATGGGACAATATCTTTTAGTTATTTTCAAACAACTTTAAATCTGGATCTAAGTAAAACATCGAGGAGTCGTTCAAAACGTTAAGATTACGTGATCTTCCTTATATTTTAATGTTCTTTGACCTAAATCTAATTGTCATTCTAAATGATTTGACGGCCAATCTTTTCTTTCAAAGTGTTTATGTTGGCAAAATTCCATCTCCCTTGTTATGTTAGTAATCTGTTCTTCCTACTACGTCCCAAGGTTAAAGTTTTTATTCATTTACAGTTCAATACTTTTATAGTTCCTCCCTCATTTTTATAAAAATTACTACATTAAGGGACTCGGCTTTCCATAAACGCACATACGAAAGAATATGTTTTTATGTTGGAAAATATTGACTACTCAATTTTTTGCTAAGGGTTAATGTTATCAAATGAATGAATTTATTTCCGAAACATCAATCAACGCATTGTAACAAATTTTTTATACATTTTTCTATATTCGTTGAAGTATAACAGCGGCTTTCGCAAAGACGAACATTTCTGTACGGGACGAGGGCCTGCTTTGATCTCACTTAATTATCTTTCTTAATTTCTTGGGAAGATTGGCGGCGACTTTGGCAAAAAATATGTTGCTTCTTTAGAAACTATCAAGACTCGATTATGAAGACCGTTAAAGTGAATCAATCAAAAAATGCCTAAGTGTTTCGCCAGAGATTTTTAAAATCCCACAGTTAAGAATTGATGTACGGTAGGTATTCTCAGATAGTGATCGATTTTTATAGACAACATGCCAGTAAATTAGTTATGAATTTAATTCCGTTTTGACGAAAGTCATAAATCGGACTATACGTTGAAAAAGTTAAGGGACCGATGACTGCCTCGTCAGTGCACAACTAACGTAAAATCATCAATCAAGCCGGGTCTTTATGTGCCGCACAAAACTTTGAAAGAAGGACACCCTATTTTCCGCTCTGATCAAACACTATTTACTATTCAATTGCTTATATATTTTACTTCCCTTAGATACTTTCAGGGACCACTTAGTGATCCCTAGCAGAATAATTAGTGCTCGCTCACATTGGTGGGTATTTACTTAGTTCCAGCATTAAAGGCTTACGTTAGTCCATGATGATGATAAAATATGTGAAATCAGTTTTTTTTTTTTTTTTAACTGAAAAAGAAACATCGTAAACATGCTTAACGGAAATCGGTGCTCTAAACAATATCAAAATCTCTTTGAACTTACATTCAACGGGTCAACAAGAACAGAGATATATAGCTCTTACACATGTATATATAGTATTACAAACCAGTTTAAAATTTAATTCGAAAAAGAAGGATTTTACCATTAAATTAAAGAAAAACGGGATAAAAGAAGGTACTGACGTATAAATTATATATATTGTATGCACAAGTTAAATTTAAGTTTACAAACGAAAAAAATTAACCCTCCACCCAGATGTAAAGTACTCGTTAGTTAAATTCAACTGTAAGTCTCGGTCTGACGTCGGTGACACCGTACAATAATTTATAAATATTTCATGAACTTCTCGACATTTTTCTAAAACGAACTTTTCGATTGCAATTAATAAGATTCGTTATAAACCTCGGGTTTACATTATCATAAAGTTGCGATTCTTACTAGATAATGAGTCCTTGTCCAATATCTACAGTTTTCTTTTTTTTCGCTTTGACGATACACACCAAAAAACTTTTTTCTAACTATTCTTATTTCACCACTTTTCACATAGAATCGCTACCACCTACCTAGGCTACATAGGCGTCCTGTAAACTCATTGTAATCGTATACCAGCAATATTCACTTAAACACTACAATAATATATATGCCTTCGTAATATTTAAATTGATTCCAACTAGAGATGGTATAAGAAAAAAATTCAAGACGCAATTTTCAGTTCCAAACCAAATTTCAAGGTTGTATCGGTGTTAAATCGATTCAGCTTGCTAGCAAAAAACAATTGTTATGCTACCATTTCTTTTGTGTCTATATTTGACGAACTTTATCTGGTCATTGCAACAGGTATAAGGATAATTACGAACGTTTAGTTAATTTTACATTTTGTCAGGTCCGCCTAAGTGGCCGAGTAGGCAAAGCGTCTCGACTAACTACACAATGATCGTCCGTTGAAATCTCGAGCGTGCTTGAGAGTCTTTAATAAAGCCAAGATTCTTTAGATGCTAGTGCTTTAAGACTTTAGTCTTAGAATTTATTCTCTGGCTAAATTAATAATAATAGTAATAATAATTATACATTTCGTTACTTGCCGAAAAACGTAAAATTTTTTTAATAGTCGCTTCCTTACTTATTGCATAATAACTAAACTTAATAAGAAAAGTATACCCTGAAGTCTAGGTGGTGGGTATAAAAAAAATAAAAAAAAAAATATATATATATATATAAACAAGTAATAATAAAATTACCTTTAGGCACTTTCTTAATGAAAACTCCTCCAAGCAGTTTGTCGGGCGTGGGAGTAAAGGGTGTTACCTTCTTTCTCTCAGTTGCTTTTGCAGAAGTGCCATCGCCCACACTGCTAAAAGCAGTACGTGAACAAATTAACTAATTTGAAGAAATAGGGAAACAAACTTATTATCTATGTGCAGTTATTTATTAAATACATAAAAATTTATTCGTAAAGATTTGACAAACATTTATTTAAATACTTTAAACTCTCTTTTAAATAACCTACAGCTTCCAATCCAGCTGGTGTTAGAGACTTAAGCGATTCTAAATCTTTTATGCACATTTGATATTCATTCATTTTAAACCTCAACAAGAGCTTTACTTCCTCATTTACTGCTTTTAAATTATCGGATGTCCCAAAGGCAATTTGATTTAAAATATTGGTAAAGTGACTTTCTTCATGAAAGAGTAAATGCAACACTACCCGAAGGTTGTGCGAAATGTCTTCCTGCCAGTGTATAAATAATTGATCAGTTAAATTATGATCTCTGATGAACTTAAATTTATTGCTATGAAACGTTTGCCCTTTAAAGGAATCCTCACGACGTAGAAAGTTCTCTATATCATTTGAGGAAAACTCGAAGTAATCATGCTGATTATCGATCAAAGTGAAACCGTATTCGATAAGTAACTTTAGATTGGTTAAGCAACCGTAACTAATAAAAAGTTCCTTTTGCCTCCTAATCTTCTTTAAAGGACTTTGTTCTAGGGTGATAATAAATTCTAATTTTTTATCGCACGTATTAAATATTAAGTCAGGCTGGGTTTTTACTAAATCGGAATGATTAAACAAATCCAAAAGTGGTGCTAAGGCCATGTTGCAATCCCCGGCGATAATAGGTTGAAAAAAATTTTTCTCACATTTCAATTTTTGAATAGATATATGAATGCTACGTGTATTCACTACAAAATAAGACCAACGAAAATCTTGTAGCGTATATAATTGTTCAAAGTCATTGCTATGAAAGATATACTTCAGATTTTGATAGGCTTCTTTTATTTCACGGTTTTGTTTCACCGTATGCATTAGTATGACCTCCGGCAAACATTGTAACTCATTTATTGGGCAAAAATAGGGATTAGTAAAGTTCAGAGGTAATGAGGTAATGTAAGCTTCCAAGGGTGAAGAGCCCTTTAATTTGCTATGATATAGTACATAAAAGGCCAATAAAGTTTGAAAAGTTATCTTATGTTCCTTAACAAACTCTGCGTTATTAAAATGCTTTTTAAAATTCTCATCATCTTCAATGGTATTAATGGTTATGAAAGATCTAACGGGTAGACATATTAAAATTTCTCCTTCCTCAAGATTTTTGTTTTTGGAACACAAACCACGTCCAGTGCCAGCAAAATTGCGCGCTGTCAATTGAGTTTTGTTTTGCCAACCGAAAGCCATCAAATATTTATAGAGATCTGATAAGAAGCTATTTCTCTCTCCAGCCGAACGTTGCATCTGTAAAGCAAGTTTTTGCCGTTGTTTACGTAATCGCAAAGTTCGTCCCATGTTGATAAGTTCAGATCTTTTTCTATTACTTTTTGCAATGGCAATGTTGTTTTTCTTTATCTATAATGTTGCAGTATGTGTTGTGTTGGACCTTTTTTAAAAATTATTTTTAATCAAAATTTCTGTAAAGACAAGAAACGAAAGTGCGCTGTTTAATTAACTTAATCATTACCTGAACTTTTTGTTTTTATTTGCAAAAAAGAAGGAGCAACACAAAACTAAAAATTTATCTCATTGGAGCTGCACTTTTAGGAGCTTAAGGCTTTTTCTATTATGTCATGCTAATATTGCCTCTGGGTTTTCTAATCAATGAAAGCGCCCCACATCTTCCAAATGTGCCAAAAAAAAACCTAATACCGGAACTAATTTAGATTGATGGTATTAAAGGAATTGGTTTAACATTTTCGTTAATGACTTCGAAACTAAATAAATCGGAGAATCTTTCAAGGGAGCCTGTAAGAAGCAAAAGTAGTTAAATTATTTCACATTGATTCATAAACACTTTTACCCTACGTTAAGATTATTCTGTTCTGCGCTTGATGGCTACAACGACATAATAAAATAATATAAATTCTTTCCTTTCAAAATTTTGCATTCTATAACAAGCAGTGCAAGCTGAAATTTATTTAATAGTTGCAAAATTTGTTGGAAAATATTAACGAAGTTTTGAACTCTTGCAGCACGTTATTAACAATTTCTTCGCTAGTATATCATTTAAAATTTGCAAAGCTTTTTAGAAAGCCTTTTATTGGTGAAAGGCCAACACAACACATTCTTTGCTGAACCCTTTAATACAAACATTTCTAACAATCTAGATATTTTAAACAAAGATTACGAAATTCATAATTACTTTGCAAGAGAGCTCTTAAATACAATGGCCTTGAAAACTTACCAACGTTTTTGCTACACGCTGGCCGGTGATATGATTATTGCAGTTATTCACGCTTGACAAAGAGGAGTATATTTTATCGTGACGTTTCGTTTTACTGCAAATCCGAGCCAAATGGACCAGTCCAGCCATATTTTGTTAAATTTAAAGAACTCCCACGAAAAGTCCAAATTTTTTCTTCCGTAGCGTTTCTGTCCTTTTATCTACGTTTTTTAGTTATGCTGTCAGATGTACAAAAACTAATAACATGTGATTACCAATATAAACTGCTTACTTAAATGCAGGGCTGTTTTAAAGAATATAATGTTGAATGGCTTTTTAAATTGTTTTAAGTAGACGACACTTTATGATATAATTGACAAATCTATATCTATATTATATCAATCCAGCAGATTTTCTTAGAAAATAATGTTAATAAAAATTTTGTAAGCACTCTGAGGAACAACTTAAATGGAAACAGTTGTAAAATAAATTTTCATTTACATTCAATATCTAAATAAATTAAAGCTTCCTACGTTGGTTTCTGTGCTTTCTTTTGATTTAACGAATTAATTTTTTTTAATACATTCGCTAAAATTGCGTTCAAAGCATAAAATTGATTCTTTTAAAGCAAAATCATTAATAAACGACATAAAAGTACAAATACTATTTAATTTATTTATTTTATAAAAATATATTAAATAAACTATACTCGAGAAGAGTAAGATGATGTCATTTTCCAAAAGCGGTCAATGAATGTTACAACTTTTGATTTAATCATCAAAATTTACATCAGAAGATTTCCTAATCATCTAATCACATATGCTTTTCATATATAAAAGATATATAAAAGAAAAAAAAAGTATTCAGATGTGCTTTCCGTAAATTTTAAGCGAAAAAAAACAATTTTAAGTCATTCACCTTAAATAGGATACAAAGTATGTATGTATATTACGCATCACCTTACAGTATTTGCTTATTAAGTCTGCGGACAACAAAGATGAGCTTTAAAGAACTTGAAAGGAGAAAACTGAAAATTCTTATTCGAAAATTTTTCAGTGTCAGGTCAAAAAGACCATCCATAAAGTAAGCCTTAATGCACATAACGCCGGCCAATTATAATGCATGCGTTTATAGGGGATTCGCTGATCTGACAAATGAAGGAAGCTTTAAGAATGTATTTATTTACCTACCCTTTAACGAAATCTCCACTTGTATAGTTCATAAATGAGCAGTTATAGTTAGGTTATTAAAATTACATATGTTCAAGTCCCCAGAGCAGCCCTGTGTAGTTGAAAGAAAAATTTTATGTACATGTTTTATATTCCACTCGAATATAATTATTTGCGCCTTTTTTTTTTTTTGATATAAAAAATATTTATTTAAAGCATGGTAATGTAGTCAGAGCGAATAATGGAAAAACCACGACAAAAGTTGTCTACACTTGGCTGAAGTATAATGGAAGCCGTAGATTCCTTCAAAATAAGAATCTATGATGGTCTCCATGCGCGTAATTTTTGTTATATTGTTTTAGTACTTCCAGAAGTTAGGATTTTGTTCCATACGCCTTTGAAAATTCGTATACCAATTCTGCAGAGTGGATAGCGGCACTAAAGTTTCATTACTCACATTTACAATAAAACTAGAAACGTAGTTATAGAAATTCTCCAACATCTTTTGACTAAACTGCAAGTTGGCGTTAGCGTTAGACTGAATAGAAAATGAAGATATAATCATTTATCCCTTATTTATTCAAAACATGTGTTATATTTGACTTACCACAGCTGGTGTTAATTGGCTTATGGCAATATCCGGCTCCACTGATATTCCAATCTGAGCAATGTGTGAAATCTCCTGTGCACCAAAAACCATGGCATTCTCTTGAGCCTCTAACTCGGGGGCTTTCTTTAGTTGAGAGATTTTAAATATAGCCGATGGCTTAGCATTCGATATATGACCTAAATATTGCCAGGTAGGTGCCGAATTGGCATCGGGCCAACTAAAATAAACCGCCGCCGACATGCCTTCTGGTAATGGTTGCACACCAGTTAGAAATACCACAATGTAATTAACGTGATCAATATCCGGCACATTAATAAGCAGTTTATTTTCATCAACTGGTGTAAAATCAGTTTGAGGCTGCCCGGGAAAGAATTTTTTGAGAGTTAACAATTTTAAGACAATATGACCGACGACATACTCACCAATCTACCTGATATTAATAGTCCAAACATAATTTTGTCAATGCTTTTCTTCTCAGCTAAAATAAGTACCCTTGCAAATGGAAACGGAAAAAAGATCTAGAAGTATTTTGTATAGAAGAACGTTTGTATGGAACAACAACAACCCCACCACAAACTTAAATAAACATATGATTATGTAAAGCAATGTTGCCAGAGGCATGGAAAATGAAAAATACGGGGTTGTGAAATCACACCTCTGCACTGTTGTAAGACACAAACCACAAATACTTTCTGTAACTTTCAATTATCCCTCCACAGCTTTCTAAAGGTATTATATATAATACCTGCTGCAGCCTGCTTCGGGATATTTGTTAAAAATTTGTAATACTACTACAAATTATGTTCAGTAAAAAAATTAAAGAATATATTATTACATCATGACAATTACATAGGCACGATAAATTCATTTGAAAAATAGTTGCACTACATTTTTTTTTAAACACAGAGGATTTAATTAACTCGAAAATCTTGCCCAACCAAATTTATTTTTTAGCAGGGGGTGTGCCAGGCTTAGATGGGGAGCTATCGTTGGTTTTCGGCGGGGTGCTATCGGGTGCGGAGGGATCAGGTTTTGAGACGGAGTCACCATTTGACTTTCCGCCGCCAGGTGATGTACTTTCCTTTTGCGGAGTAGGGGTTTTCATTGGAGAACTGCCAGCTGGTGTCGCAGGTGGCGGAACGCCTTCATTTGGTGGTTTTGGCAAAGGTTCTTGAGGCTTAGCTTTAGCTGCATCCGTTTTTGAAACTTCTTGAGGCTTAGCCTTAGCGGCATCCACTTTAACACCTTCTTGAGGCGTAGCCTTAGGGGCATCCGCTTTAACGCCTTCTTCAGGCTTAGCCTTAGCGGCATCCGCTTTAACTCCTTCTTCAGGCTTAGCCTTAGCGGCATCCGCTTTAGCAGTTTCTTGAGCCTCAGCCTTTGCGGCATCCGCTTTAGCAGCTTGTTGAGCCTTGGCTTTTGCGGCGTCCGCTTTAGCAGCTTCTTGAGCCTTAGCTCTAGCTGCTTCTTCTGTAGCTTTAATAAATTCTTTGTCTTCTTCGGTAAGTTCACCAAATACATCGGTAATTAGACTGTTCAGTTCTCGCTGAAATTGATTTTTATTGCCTGTGGCAGGGGCTGCTGCACAAGGACGTCCAACATAGTTTATAATAAATCTACAATAAGATAAAAACATAATTATCCTAAATTAATTGAAAAAAAGTGCTACATTAATTCGCATTTCTTCACATTCATTTAACAAAATATATTTGTATGAATTTATACATGAGAGCAAACCGAACAAACATACGACACACAACACAACGCACAGATGATAATGTAATGAAAGTAAAAACGGTCGAGCTTATAGACTAACCAACTGGAGAAGTAATTATTCAAAACGAACAAAATTGTCTATGGTGAAGCAGCTACAATTTCGGGAGACATTTTGAGTAAATAATACAAAAAAGCTTGAATAAAATGTTTATCGTGAGTCTTTGGCAATTTCGATGATTATTTTTCATCAAAATGTTTTTACATTGTAAGAATTTTGTCAAATATTATCGAAAAACCGCTTAGAAGTAAGGCTGCCATGTCTTGAAACCAAGATCTACACACAGCATCATTCTTCGGTCGAGCAATAGACATTTGTAGACAGAACATTAACCAGTTGACTGTGTATGACGAGTATGTATGTTACAATCTGTCCGTCCGTCCTTCTTGGACTTCTTCATAAAATTTTATCATAATAATGTATTTTAGAAAATATATTTGTCATTTTGTGAAGTCAAATCATTACAACCTGATTTTACATGTCTTTATCAATTTGAATGTTTCAGTTTTCCATTTACATAAAACCCACAAACATAGATGTGCTTGATCATGGCAAAGTGATCTGCTAGGTTCACTTGTATGAACATGCTTTTGGTTAGCCTATTCCATCAGGTCCATCACATGTAAAGTCATAGAGATTCAGTTGCAGTTGTCAAAACATGAAACGTATTTAATTTATTTGTATTTTGTAGTTTGTGTATTTTAATTTAAATTTTAGTTTCAATTTTTTGTTCCATTGTTGGCACTTTGATGGATTCTCAAATAAATAAGAACTGGCGTCAAATTGGAATTTACTTGCGTTCCGGGACCAAACAGTTCCAATGTTCAAACGACGATTATCAAAAGTTCGATGTTGTTTCGATGATTTTTTGTAACGAGTTAGAACGGTTTTAGTGACACTACTTAAACGTAACTGTCTCAAAACAATGGAAAAATATGAATTTTTAGCTTTCATTGGAAAAGTATCCTTCAAAAGTCAGCATTGGCTCGGAAAGGACTATGGTAACCACACAACAACAATTTGTCGATGATTTGCTGATTTTAAAGGAACTCCCAAAGAACGTAGGCTTATACTGGAAAATATTACAGAAAATGTTTCAAATTTTTCTCGATAATCGGAAAGTGAAGCGTCAAGGGATAGCAGACAAGCATATTCACTCACTGCTTTTACACGAAAATTGGATCGTATTATATAACTGCTCTTCTTCTTCTGCAAATAGATTAAACGATTGCTCGCAATAGAGTAAATGTACTGTACCCCAAGTCAATGACTATGTTACCTCGCTCACTGCATATCTCTGTCCTGCGACTGTCACTCAGCGACTATTACGTATTTACGAGTCTCCAAAAGTTTGTCTAGCGAAAAATAAAAGTTGTATCACATGATCCGAATGATCATTGCGGAAGCTGAATTGTATTTTAAAGGACTTGGCGGCTTGTTCATTAAAACATTCATCGCCTGCGAAAGATTCGCAATGCATTGACTTGATTGTATCACTCTTGAATTAGGCTGTGTGTTGCGGTTACATATAAATTCCACAATTGTTTAAGAAAACAATTTTTCCATCCAAGAATATTTTGAACGAAATGTCGGAAATTCTTGAATAACCTTCTTTCTTCTTACATTCGAGAGAAACGAACGCATAGACAATTATGTTTATGAATTAAAATTCCAAGAATTTTACAAATCGCATTTGCACATATATTTGAAATGTCTTAATAAATTTTTGCCATTTTATTTAAATAATTGAAGGCACATACTTTGAGAACAACTCACGGTAAATACACATATTATACATAAATATATAGATACATACATACACACACATACATTAGTTCTCTATTAATATTTGAGAAAAGAGAAACAAATTTGCCGAAAGGAAAAGAAATATCAATATATTTACTCAATATATTATGTATACAACAGTTTTTGTTGTTTGAATATTGCTGTGTGCGCTTTAAGCGTTTCACGATTTCTTTGATAAGACGCCAAAAAATTAATGCCAAAATATACTTAATGGATGCTCTATATGTAGTGGTTTCTATTCAGTTAGATTAGAATTATGTCTTTGAAAAAGATATATATAAATGTATATGTGTATATATATACATACAGAGGCAGCAGGGACGCTGACCTATTTTCATTTGCTTGTGTCGAGTTTACGTCGTGGCACGTCGTGTTTTGCCCCAGAAGTTTTTACTCTCTTTTCTCTTTTACTACGAAACTCTGAAAGTACCATAGCTCCGATTACGACAATCTTTCAAAACAAAATCGGATCAAGCGATCTAATTCTTTACCTGGCAGCGCCCATATCAGACGGGAGCAAAATATTATGAATGAGATTTTCCTTCAGCCACTATATAGGAATATATTGCACCATCACATCTGCCTATCTTATTTACTTTGGAGGACATTTCGAGTCGCTCGTTTCGTGATCGTATCTGATATGATCGGTTCGCGTTGGTTAGTAGGGCTCGGCAGATAATATTAAACAAGAATGGCAATCGTAAAATTCAAGCGATGTAATGAATATTTTCCGCACAACGTTAATGTCAGGCGCAGACAACAGTAACAGTGATTACTCACATTCTGTAAAGTTAGTTACCAGAGTGCACTGATCGAAAGCGATATGTACTCATCAAGCGTAGGAATACGCTCTCAATGCATACATATTTCTGATTAAAGTGAATAACGGAGGAAGGTCTTTAACCAGATCTCTCTTTCGCCCTCAAATTGTTCAAACTAGGATGACCATCTCAAAACCTTGAATAATTGCTATTAAAAAAACGCAATTAAAATAAATCCATATATGTCTCTCTCAATGCATTCAAGCAACAATTAATGTATTTCTTCCTCTTAAATAACGATTTCAAAGATTTTGCTCAGAAAGTTAAATTTGAAAACCCAGTAAATGAACTCAAGAGATTGGTTCATTTACACGCGCTGTCGCAGTATTTTTCTCCCAAACAATGTAAAATTCGTACCGAGTTACATCATTTCTCATCTTAGTTGACTTCACCTCCGTAAAACATATAATTCCTTTAATTTCAAAAGAATAAGTCGACGAGTAAATATATATCGAATGTAAAGAAAATTTTTATATTCTTAACAAAAAAATAAAAATATAAAAAAAAACTTATATGAAACATTTATTGTTTGTTTTTTTTTTTTATCTAAATATTTTTGTATATATTTTTGGTGAAATTATTGGGTTTTTTCATACGTTCCATACATTTTCTTCTTTCCTCCACACACTTGCTTTTTACCATTGACACGATTGTTTTTATATATAAAGTAAAAGCTTGGCATTATTTTTATACAACCATACAGAATTAAAATAACCAGCCATCCAGGGAGTGCCCCTTATATGTGCGGGCACGGTGATGATTGCGAAGGGTTGTAGGCAGAGAGAGCTGAAGTGAAGTAAACGTTCGTCTTGAAAATGTAGACATCAGGTACGACGGAAAAAGTTGGTAGGTAGGAAAGGCTGGTAGGTAGGAAAGCTTAGTAGACAGGAAAGCTTGGTAGGTTGTTCCAAAGGCGGGCAGTAAGGTTAAAAAATGATGAGTCGCGGTAGTGTGTCGTACGATATGCAGATAAACTCAGGACGAGTGGGTGGGAAGGCTGAGAAAGCCATGTAGTCGTGGTGAAGGACTTAATTGATGGACAAATCTCTTTTATCTCTATAGAGCACTTGTCCTGAATACACCTGTACATAAACATAACGGAGCCGATAATCAAGTGTATCAAGAATATCGAACGCACTCTTTTTGTCCATAAGTATCTAAGCCTTCCGTTGCATGCGTTTGTTACTGAGAATTCTATATAGTGTGCAGCAAAAACACTTCCCCTAATGTACATACATACATACATACATACATACACGGATACCCATTAACATCCACATTATTTATCTAATTGAGAATTTGTTGTTAGAGATTTTTTTTTATGTTTTGAACAGATTTCGTACGATTTTGTAACAGTAGCCTTTTATCCGTATCCATATTTTGTGAATTCCGGCTTTATTTGCATAAACGCATGCACATATTTCATATAACAGTGTCCTCTCTCATGCATGCATGAACGACTTTTCAAATTTTTTTATTAGTTATGCGTCTGCAGTCTGACGTTTATTGCAGCACTCCGGGTTTCAAACGGTGCGTATAATAATATTTATGTTATAAATAGAAGTAATAAAAAAACTCATACGCCGCCACTTCTTCAAAATAAGTAAATAAACACAAATTCGGAAAATACTTTAAAGAATATTAAGCTTTTACAAGCTTTTGTTTGATTCTAAAAAGTCTTTATGGATATTTGGATGTTTTTGCAATCCAAGTCACTTGTTTGAATTTCCTGATGTTCGCTCATCATATTCGTCCCATATTTATTCCAATTGCTTCTAGTTATTCCACCTACCATTGTTATAGCTATCACCAAAGGATGAGGGGTACATTCATTTTGTCAAAACTTATGAAACGCCCAGAAGGAAGCATCAGAGACCCCACAAAGTATATATACGATCAGCATGTTCGTCTCTCCGCTTCCTCGTCTGTTCATCCGACCGTCTTTCCGTCAGTGGAATGTCGGTTGTAAGCTTTCTCCTGGCCGCAAAAATTAAGCTATCGACTTCAAATTTGGCAGAAACATTGGAATTTCTTGGTGTTGAAATGGCGCCAAATCGATCGAAGGACAAGCCTACAGCATGATGTACTTTGAGAACATCTTTGTTTTTCAAAAGGACTGAAAATTGGTTGTTTGCTCATTACCCATAAACTACAGCAAATAAATGTAAAAAAATTTGGATGCATATTCTATGGGCGATGCTGTAACCTTTGGGCACAAAAATGGAAACGCCTACTCAGTATTATAGTGTATCAAAATTTAATTGTTTTTTCAATACCTTCATACCCCATAAAGTGTATGAATGCTCAGCCAGTTTCAAATTTGGAATGCCCCTAAACATATTCGCCTGTTCGCCTATTCGTCTGTCCGTCTGTAAGAGAAAATGAAGATATCGCCTACAAACTTGCAAAAGAATTTGGAGTTGACCTAAACTTTTTAAAGGACACGCCTACAACGCCCACATGTCTATACGATAAAAACTTTTATTTTGAAAATAGAAGAAATCAGCTGCGCCCGCTGCATATTATGGAGCACAAGCATTTTGATCTTTTACTTCTTTTATATTTTTTTTGAATAAATATTGACGGGTATAAAAGATTCGGTCCCGGCCGAATGTAATTTTCTTAGATTAGAACTGTTCATGTTTCGGAAAATTTTTTACGAAAATTTACGCCCAAACAATTTACATGTGGTAGCATCAACTGACGGCTACTAAGCGAAACGCTTTGTCTCGAGCTTTCGAGCTTTGATTTCAACAAATTGACCGAAATGTCGACGAACCTAAGAAACTCTCAATCGATAACTAATTAATATAAAAAGCCCTTCAATCTTGAAAGATTTCAATTCGAACGGCGTCAGTTTGGAACTATTGGAAGATATATTTGTGCTGCTCCCCTCATTGCTTAATTCTTCAGAGCTTAGAGGGTCTCCGAGGCAGGTAATTTTAATGGCAAATTTCCGAGCGCCTTAAGAAAAACACCCAAAATTATGTTTAAAGGAAATTTGCTTAGGATCTCCCTTAATACAATTGCAAAGTCATCTATCCATCCTCGTTTAAAACGTTTGTTTGTCAAATGACGTTTTACAAAAAGAAAACAGTAAAAATAAATGAAATTTCGTTGTAATACTCATTAGGCGTAACACCATTACATTATTGAACACGTTCTCAAAATACAAATAAAAAAAGTAAATAAATAAATAAATTATAAAAAAAAACAGGCAAGTTGCCTATCGACGAGTCTTGAAGACATTCCTGCTGCCCCCCCTCGTCTCCCTCGTCATACTCGAACAAGTTTATCAAAATCGCAAATCGTTTGTGAACGCTTTGGGCGAATAATAGTAAGTATTTAAAGGGCCCCGATGACGGAATTGAACCTTGACTGCACACATACATATACATAAATACATAAATAGGTATTTTTCGCCTTTTTTTCGCAAGAGTTCCTTGTATGCACAAATCGCTCGGACAGAGAGATCGAGTCGCATGTGGCTAAGAAAGTCGGGGTTTTATGTATCCGTCTATGTGTGTCTTTGACAATCACAAACGGAATGAGAAAATCAATACATTTTGTTCTGGCAGTGATGGATATAAAAAAACCAATATTTAGATAAAAAAACAGTAAATAATAAATTTGCCAAAAAGTCTGTCGACGCGAAGAGAAAGGAAAAAGGAAAGATTTCAAACAATGGAAACTAAACAAAAGCAGTGTAAACGTGAATAATGTGTATAATGTGGGGACGGCCGTCGAAGGCATTTGTGACATGTCGCCGGTATAAAGTTTTTGGCAGAAAATCATGATCATGGGCAAAGGAGAGATAGAGAATATACGAATCTAGTGAACATGTGGGCATACACGGTCCCCAGTATAAAATAATACGTATGAAAGTTTAAATGACTTCTGGGTTTATTTATAAGAAATTAAGAAAAACATTTCTTCTGTTCATTTTAATTTTTGGCTTTTGTAATTTTTATACCTTTTTCCCGTTAATTAAAAATAAATTTTACAATTTGATGGCAGACGAATGTGTTTAAACCACGCGAGAGATCACTCTTGTTGACGTACGCGCCCATAACATAATTGTGAACATAGAAGCAAGAAAAAAAATTAAAAAAAAATAAATAAATAAAAAAAAACACTCAAAAGTTATTAAGTGAAGACAAGTTGAAAAGATATTCTGAAAAGAAAATTTTGAAAAAGAAATTTTTATGAGTTTTTTTTTTTCATTTTCTCCTCTTTGGGGTGAGAAAATTTCAATTTCGACTAAACACACACCCAAAGAAAAAAGTCCCAAAAAAGACATTTGTGTAAGACTTTCCCAGTGAGTTGAAGAGTTCGACCAAAGTGTTGTGTTATCAGTTAAGAGAAAGAAGAGAATAAAAATTATGTTTGAGATTTTGAAAAAGATGATAATTATATTCCCAATAACGTACATATACTTAAATATATAAAGAAAGAAAATCTTCAATTGTGTGCGCGACCAATTTCATCCAATTATCGATCTTTCGACTTTGATTAAGACTGTTGCGGCAATTCTGATGCCGAGGATCCTGCATTCTATTGAGAATAACGTCACCGCTACCGATGACGATAATCCGTTAGTAACGCGTATACTCGATCATTTAAATCCAATTGCAGGAAATGATTCACATGACACATCAATCAACTTATCTACATGTCAAAAATCAAATGACATCAATGATGAACATTTGAAATTTCCGGTAAAGAATACGATCATAAATAAAAACTATAGCGGGCATATAAACTGCTCAGATATTTTAAAACAACTCAAAGAAAGATTACCGCAACTTAAAGCGTTATTCAATTTTAACGACTATAATAAAGAGAAAATTGAAGTATTGAAAAGGTTCCCATTTAGAAGTCTCCCTAATCCTGCAATGGGTAATATATTCCCGGGCGAAGAACAATTGGAAAAAAATGCTCCGATTAAGATTCAGAAATTTCAGAAAGCACTTCCATTAGAAGAAAATGGAAGGCAGGCAGAAAAGTTTCCTGTTAACGAATATCAAAGTAAAGATAAATTTCCACTACGCAAAAGTAATGAGCGAAGTCATAGAGAAGAGAGTAGGGAATTTCATTCGATAGCGAACTCTGCCCACACGCAATCAACGCGACATGGAAACTTATTATTGGAATTTGCGATCTCAGAAGCTTTTCCATGTAAACAAAACACTTTGCCAAGCATTGATAAATATCCCATAAAAGATAATGCGTACCACTCCTCCTCCCCGATCGTGAATGCTAAGAAGAATGTAAAACGTAGCGGCCGTAAACATTTAAAACCCACGCATTCGTTGCCAGCGAACAAGTGGAAAATTCGAAAGAGTGTTT
The DNA here is from genome assembly GCA_001077435.1 of Glossina morsitans morsitans. Classification (NCBI taxonomy): domain Eukaryota; kingdom Metazoa; phylum Arthropoda; class Insecta; order Diptera; family Glossinidae; genus Glossina; species Glossina morsitans. Next base: position 20,701 of record CCAG010004395.1, on the reverse strand, counting down.
CTTTGGTGCCTACGCCACAAATGACGCATAACTATAATGAATTGATGGCTCAAGTTCAAAACGCACAAGATCATGTAGAAAATTCCCAAACATTGGCATCATCATCGTCGAATCAATCTTGCGGGAGAGTAATAGAGGACAATGTTGGTATACGAATGGTACCAGCTGGCACATCTAAAAATACGAGCCAGAAACCAGAAGTGCAGCAAAATTTTGAAAATATTGAGCGTACTGGCGATGACGTTTACGGCTACGCAGATAGAGAAAGAAAGCTGTCGCTCTCTGCTAGAAATATGAATCGCATGAATAATGAATCGCTTGTAGATAGGAAAGAAGAACAGCGTACAACACCCCCGTTGAGTGTAACAAGTGTTTGTTATGGCAAGAGTAACACAAATGAGTTACTCGATGATCTTGACGGAGTCTATAACGATCCGGTAGTTTTGGTTAGCTCAGATGTACGCGATACTTGCACATTAGCGGTCGAGAACGGAACAAATCGAAACGGTCAACGCAATACGGGAAGTGCTCTATCTATTATTTATGAAACACCAACGTTTACCTCGTCCGAGTATGGTGGCAGTATTAGTGTTACGTCACAGGTGCATCATAGAAAAAATGATGAATTATTAACATGCAGTGATGATGTTTTAAATTTGAGAGTAAACGAGAAACAAAAACATGAAATCGCTTTCGAAAATCTTTTCAAAGAACAAATTGACACAAACGAAGTCCTTGTAAATCTTTCCAAAAAAAATAAACAAAATTTCGTCGCCGAAAGTATCAATAAACTCACTAAGTACGATTCGCTATCAGATGAAATGAAGTATGAAATGAAAGGTGCTAAAGGAGCTTTACCGAATAACGCAAGAGTGCCAATCGGTAAACCAATCGAAACGGCAGCGATCAGCGCGGAATTGCGTGCCTTATCTTCAAGCGCGCAAAGAAGTTCGGTCGCTGGCAATATATCGGTTGACTTATCACGTTTTCCCGCTAACGCTACCCGCAATGAATTATTAAATGACAACATTTTGCAAAATCGCTCGATATCATTAAATAATAATTTGGAGAGTGTACTGCCAGAGAAGACCCGTTTAAGACGCCAACGTCGTTCGAAAAGCGATGATGAGCCTCCTGAAGATCCCATCGAACGTTTAAATCGTTTAAAAGCCCGCATTTCAGGCGCTCTTAGTGAAGTGAAGGGTGTCCTAAAGCAATATAGCAACGATAACGAAGAGGAACAGACTGACCCTCAAAGCCCAAAACCTTCCATTATTTTGGGCACACCGCCAGAATCTAAAAGCGAAGGTCCAGTACATTTTCGTTTTGTTAAAAAAATTCGACGTCGCAGTCTTTTCCTTGACGAAGAAACTGATTCAAGTAAAGAAGAAATAAAAGATGTGAATATTCAAGCAGCAAACACACATAATAGATATGAGACAGAAGAAGTTCCTTTAAATGAAAGTAAAACCACAACACTGCCAATGGGGATACAAAAAGATAATAAAGATGATAGAACAACAACGGGCTATACAGATGAAAATTTAAAATCTTGTTCATCTATAGAAGATCACTCGAACTTGATATCGGAAGCAATTGAGCTCAATAAGGAATTATCTAAAGTCCAGGACTCAAAAACGATTTACAAGGAACTTGAAGATGTTCCCAAAATGGTTGAAGTAAACTTGGATACTAATAGTTATTCGAAGAAAGTTGACGAGAGTCAGGCGTTCCTTGGTAAAGGTTACCACGAAACGGAGCATAAATTCCATAAAGGAAACGAAAAATTTGAACGCAAACAAACGTCGGCAAACCTGGGGACTAAGGCAATAGCGATTCCAGCTAAAAATTCGAATTTAACGGTAAAAGAAACTGATAGCACTAAGACAGCTAACCCGCCCTACCAAGCTTCCTTTGAAGAATTTCCAAAAAGCATTCAAACTTCCTTTGATGCGCCGACAAAGGCCGTCACGGACATTACAGAAATTAATCAATCGTCTAACGAAAGCAACCGAATGTCAACTGTTAAGTCCCAGTGTACGGGGAAGGAATTAAATACAGAAGTTTCAAGAAGAGATCAAAATGAAGTGAATGATAAAGCGAAACCAGATAAAATTCAAAAACTTGAAGACATTAGTGATCGTGCAGCAAAATCGACACAAGCTTCTGAAAAAGAGCAAATCAGTCATCCTCTTTACACTCTGAACGAAGAGGACCGAGAATCTGTTAAATGTACCAACGGAGAAATCTGCAAAGCACAAGAACTACAGGAATCAGTTGATGGTAGTAAAAGCAAAGCGAAGAAAAAATTGGTAAACAAGCAAAAAGAAGGCGGGCGACGTGCTTCAATAGCGGCCGTTGAAAGCTCTAAAATAGATTCGCCGATAGCTATCGCTTTACCAGGAAAAATCAAACGTAGGCCATCGGACTCAGCGACTGTTATCAAGAAGAAAACGGTTCCAAGCAAAATGACAACGCCCGACACCGGTGAGGAAGTTACGAACAAATCGAAAGTTATCAAAGTTAAACGGGTAAGTGCGCCCTTAAGGAGATGTAATGAAAAGGGTGAACAACCAGTCACGCATCAAACAATCGCAACTGACGAAGCTAATACACAAATTGACATAAATAATGCCAAGAAAATCAACGATGAAAATCATTCGTTGCCAAATGATAATACGGCTATAGAACGACCACCATTGAATGAAGTGATAACAAATGAGGTGAAAACATTGCCAACGCAATTAAAAATTGAACGGCGCACGGCGTCATTGAGTCCATTATCAGCTAAAGAAAAGCTAGAAGCGACAAATGTAGCGACAACAGCAACAACCACAACGTCTAGAGCAACAAACGATTCGCCCGATATGCTGGCTACTATGCCAGAAATTACTAGGGCCATGAAGAGTTCAATACAAACAAGAGAATCAACCAATACAGTAACGACAGATTTTCATGATTTATTGATAAGTGAAAGTACGGTTATTATAACGAGCAAAAAAGCTGAGGATGTCGTAGGGAGGCTACAGACCGGTAAGACGACTGATGATATTAACGATGATCATCAAGAAATCTATGCGGAGAAACCGCAGGAAATTTCAAATAAATTGACTCAGCAATCTAAGCAATCCGAACAGGTGGTTGTTGCCATCAATAAGAACGCCAACAATGACGTCATAACATCGGCTAATGTAACTCAACGTCAGCTACCCAAACCGAATGTTGCTTTTATTGAGAAAAAAATAACTTCGTGTACGGAGGAGGAGATTCATGAACAACAGCAGCAACAACAACAACAGCAACAGCAACAACAATTTACGACAACAACCGATATTACAAAAACCATTGAATGTCCACAAATTTCCAACAGTCGACAAAAGATCACACAACAAGATACTACAAGTCAAGAAGGAGAAGAAACAACAGCAGAAGTAGCAGCAGCAGCAGCAGCAGCAGCAAAAGAATTAACTAAAGATTCAAAAATGCCTGAACAACAATTGGCTCCCATACCGGTGCAGACAGCCGAAATTCAAGCCGAGCCTGCCGACCATAAAAAGAAAGTTATACATAAAAAAATAATACATCAAGTATCCTCCACCTCCTCCTCCTCCTCCTCCTCAGATAAAATCAGCGTCAATAAAACGAGCGAAGGAGATTTAAACAAAAATGATGAAGTTATTACGAGCTCAGCAGAATTCCCAGCCGATGAAAGTAGTGTTGAAATGAAAAATGAATCTTTTGGTGACGGAGATCAAAGTGACCAAAATTTAGAAGACAACGAGGAATTACAACCGCTAGCTGCAGAGATAGCTGAGAAGCGTAAAAAGGAACGCAAGATTAAAAAGAAAGTTATTATTAAACGACAACAACGTCGTCTTTCCGTGACCGATTCCTTTTTCCAACGGCCTAATAATGACGAACAAATTGCTTCCGCCGAAACTGAAACGTTGGAAAAACCTATAGCTTTTGTCACTGACGACGAAGATGAGGACGATGATAAGGTAGAAGAAGCGCAAATTATCGAGGAACCAAAACCTCTAAAGTCCTGTATGAAGGTTAAAGCCTACGAAATTGGCGATGAGGTTTTATATGCCGAACGTTACAAGAAAACACAAATCAAATGGAGGCGCGGTAAAGTCAAGGAGCGCATTACCAGCATATCGTATCTGATTGATATTGATGGCAAAGACGTCTCGTCGCATGTTAATTATCTAAAAAAATACACAAATCGTAAAGTGAAATTTGGTGGTAAAGAGTATCTGGAAATAGATTACGAGCAACTCGCCGAAGAGGAAGAGAGAGCTGAAAATCTACGTAAACGCACTTTCAGTATATGGAACATGGTATAAACGGCTAGTCATTTTGCTAATACCGAAACGATACGTTCGCCTACCTATACCATCAGCTAGCTTCAGGCAAGTGTTTTTCTTTTGTTTGTTTGTCTTCTTAGTATTTTCCAAGAGAGAAATTCCTTAGTGAAGAAGTGTAAATAAGGATACGCGTTTTATTACTTTTACGCGTTTTTTCCTTTATTTTTTTTTTTTTTTGTTTTTTCTTTTTCGAGTTTAGTTAAAAAAATTTCTAAGGCGCCTAGAAAATTTTTTAATGATCTCAGTGGATGAATGTGTGTGTACGTGAATGCTTGGTTCTTTATCTTATTATTACTAAATTTTTAGAATGAAAAATAATTGTTATAAATAATGTATATAAATAGAAAAACATATATATATATATAATATATATATACATATATATATATATATCCAAAACAAAGATGTAGGATAAGCGCGTAAATGAGAGGAAAAAATTATTCGAATCTTTCTTATTCAATCATCTTCTTCTTCTTCGTCTTCTTCTTCGCCTCGTCCTTTTTTTAAAGCAAAGAAAACAAGAAAGCACTCAACTCAAAGCTCAAGTTGGGAAGAGCATTTTCAATTTGCTTTTCTAAATTCTACAGACACATACAGACGTACAGACATAATATGTATAATGAAAAGGGGACACATCCTGTCTTGGTCATATGTTTGTATGTCATTCATTGGAAATGATATGGGATGAGGGAAGTAGTACAAGAAATTGATATACATATATATATTTGTATGTGTTAATTAATCTCATTGTCACTGGACAATTGGGCCGTTGACGCAAATATCCTAAACATGTTCAAATGTACTGAATATTTATGTATTTAATTTTCGATTTATTTAAAGCTTGAGTATATACGGTATAGTTAGTTAAAAAATAAAAAGAACATTTTATATATACGCATAATTATGTGTTTTAAAAATTTCATTTCAATTTAATATTTTTTTTTTTTTTTTGCTTTTTCCTTTATAACTCTTACTTCAACTTCTTAAGCTTTGTATATATATATATATATATATATATATATATATTATAATAATATATATTATAGATATATATTTGTTAGAGAAACCGATGTAAATAGTATCCTCTTGCATACGACTTAAGTGTAAGTGTAAATATCAAAGAAAAAAATAAATTCGTTTAAATATTTTATTAATAAAAACAAAAATAATTATTGTTTTCATTTGGTTTAATAAAAAAAAAAAAAAAGGAAAAAAGTAAGTAAATTTTAAAACATCACCAATGTTTATATACAACAACTATTCCTCACCAACATTTCCGAGTTTTGGTAAATGAAAAATCAGTGATAAGAGGGGGCGTGCGGTTAACTAACTGTCGACTTGAGAGAGTAAACGAAATGAAGAAAATTTCGATAAGGAAAACATTTATGATGCCCCACAAACGGAAGACGCATATTACATTTGCTAAATGTTTCCAACGCCTCAACGAAATAAGCAACGAACACCCTATGAGCTATAAAGTGCAACAAAACAACAATTCGTTTCGGTTAAATGAACCACTGAACTATCACGAAAATTCTTCCATTCGCTCATATTCACAGTTACGAAAACAGTCTTCTACATATATATATAAATAAATTAAATGTAAAATGTAAAGTTTATAATTCTTCTAAAAATGCTAAGACATTATATAAATGCACATGTTTATTAGTATTTACGATGCGACATACTAACGAAGTATCGAGCAAATGGACTTTCGCTTTAATTTCTGATCAAACATCGTATACAGAGCAAGTGGGGTATGTAGATCGAACGGAATGTAACTTCTCTTCTGATTTCCATTAAATGCAAATCAAATAAACCTAATTCTCTTTTTACACGAATTGTTTCGATTTAATGCGATTTTCAAGAATTTTTCTGATAAATTTCTTTATTGAGTAACTTTCACAATTTAGTAGGATTATGTCGCGATTATATGTGTCTGTTACATTCTTAACTTAAGTCTAATAAGAATATCTTAATATTGGATCTGGAACCAATCTATTATTTTTCCACTTAGCCAATATCTTTTTTTACACGAATTTTATGGAAACTTAGCTATCATATAAAAAGAGAATTAGCTGTACTTGGCAACACATACAGAGAATATATACGGCCTTCCAATATCTAAAAAAGGGGTATCGTTGTATGGCAAGTAAGCAAAAATTCTTCTTGATTAACCTTTTAATTCGCTATCCTTAACTACAGGAACTTAGGAAACATAAGATATTATGCCTTCCTTCATTCTTGTACTCTTACCCAATCTGGGTGAATTTTCTTGGTATTCATTCTTTTCCCGATTGTAATGGGTGCTGCTTCTTTCCTAAGAGTTGCAATCTTCTCGTTTCTCTAAAACTTAAGAATTCCATTCAATTATTGAAAACATTCGTACATCTCTCTCTCTCTCTCTAGTTTTTTAAAAAGTTGCACCCTATAATATAGGGTATAGGGAATGTCAGTTCTATTGCTTTTCAAATTTTATGAATGAATTTTTTTCTTAATCATCATTATATATAAATGAAAGATTATGCTTATAACTTGCGGTGACTTATGGTGACTTATAAATATGTGTATTCTGTTAAGCAGCATTGCATGCAGACACACACACACATATATCTAGTGTATGTGAAAATATTATTTTTAAACTAAGGTCAATACGGAATAAAGGTAAACAAATTTCACTAAGCTTTTTGAAGCAGGGCAAAAAAAAAAAAATAAAGAAAAAACATCTCACACTACGTATTTTGTATACATGAAGTTTTCCAGAGTAATTTCTTTTCAATCTGTTGCTGCAAAAGCAAAATAAAGCAAGAAGTCATTAACGTAGTACAGCCAATAACGGTTGTTACAGAGAAAATTTCGAAAGGGATCGAAAAGTACCGCAAGTCCAAGCATTATACTTTGATGATGTAGAGCTCGCGGAAAATGAACTGATCTTTCTTCCTCACTATCTGTGCAACATGACATCAAATAATCTTGAGAACTCGCTAGAACCCAAAAACCCTAAATACATATATATATATATTCATGTGTATATATTTCATTGAGTACCCCAGATTCATATTAAGCCGCACATAGTTTTCTCGCTATTTATTTATAAAGCGAAATATGTAAATTCTGTTTTTTTCCGTTTGCCGTTACGATACATATTTTTGTTGTTGTTTTTTTTTTTTTTTTAATTATTTTGTCTGCGGTGCTTCATAAAACTACCGTTCAAATATTTTCGTTTTTTAAATAACATTAACATTAAAGGTTGTTTAAGTTCAGGCGCAAGGATAATTAATTCGTATTAACTTAAAAGTATATACATATAAAAGGGAGAATAGAATGGAAGAAGGAGGTGTACACACAACACTGTTCTTGCATAAGAGAGATATTATATCCGCTACTCACATGGTATATCTATACCAGTCATCTGCAGAAGAACTCCGTCTGTCATCACGTTATCAGGAACAAATAGATAGATGAAGGCTCTACGATTATGTTCGTTCTGGACTGATGTTTGATGGTGATACGAAATTGGAAGATTAGCTTAGCTCCTCAAGGGGAATTGGTGGCGGTACCCTGCCACTGAATTATTTTCTACATATGCATATCATGCATGCGTTACGTTTAATGAGGGATGGAGGTTAGAAGAATACGTGTACACGTATTTTCATATATCATACACTACATATGAGTTACATATTAAATATTAAAAATAAATTTCAAAGATTTATGTTATTTCTTTGTTTTGCCACATGTTGCTGTATTCACAACACATTTTAAAGGAGAGGATGAATTTTTGGCATATGCAAAAAAAAAAAAAATAAATGAATAAAGTAAAAATAAAATTAATAAACAATAATGAAAGCAATTATTTCGCACCATATTTATAAGTTATTTTGAAAAATATTTTCATAAGCTTTACACACGATCATCATATAACTCTCACAAACATGTCATGATTGCTCTAATTTTCCATAAAAACAAAAAAGAAATCTATCCTTCAAATATATTCACACTTTTTATTTTAATGTTTATTTAATTTAGTTGTTATTATTAAAATGAATGTCGTGCTATTTGTAGCTAACTATTTTTTTTTTTCTCTTTTTCTCTTTTTCTTTTTTAAATTAACCGAAACTGTGCCAAGTTCTTGTTAAACGAACGCGAGAAAAGAAAAGACTACAAAAGAAAGGAACAAAAAGTGCGAGAAAAGAAAGAAAGAAAAAAAAAAAAATAAATAAATAAAAAAGCACGATAACCACATAAAAAGCGTGTGTTTAATGTTTAAGTATGCGTAAATAATTTGTTGCGCACTTGAATGTCAAGTAAAAGTAAGACAACCGAAATATCGAAATATCTATGCGCGAAATAAGCAGAGAAGCAATTATTTTTGCGTTATATTGGAATCTTGGATATCCCTTTTCCCTACCTCGCGAGTTCAAGTTGTTTCTTTTTATTTTTATTTTTTGTTTTTGTTTTTAATTAATTGCGAGAGCATGGTATGAGAACAATCACAGTCGCTCTCATTCATATCTCTCAGGCACGTTGACGCGGCTTTGCTATATGTTTGTGCAAAAATTCGGATCGTTCTCAACTACAAGATTGCTGCTAGCGATTATAATCAGGAAAGAAAGTTTCATTGAAACTTTTTGAAAATTGTGAATATATAGGATCGAATCGCTTCTAAAGTTCCTGGCAATTGATGGTTGATAACTTCTCCCTTTCGTGAGGCAGCCGTTGTTCGTGTAGCGCGCTTTACAATTTCACCCATATTCGCGAATATAGCGATAGCAACAAGTCTTAGTACCTTCAGATTTCTTAGAAAGAAAGAAAACCTTAAACTGACCATAAGTAAAATGACATTTCATATCTTTGCTCTAACAAGAGCAACGACCATTCTCTTTCCCAATGAAATTGCAAAAAAAAAAAAAAAAATTAATTAATTATTTAATTTTGCGGTTCGCGTTTTAATATATCTGTCTATCTATCTATTCTCAAATTTCCTTGAATTAAACAGTTACGCTTCCTAGTAAATTAATTTTAAAGGAGAGAAAATAAACAAAAGTCATCATGCATTGTATTATTAATGCGATCTGCATAAATATCAACATATTCTTGTTTGTTTGTTTGTTTGGTTTTTTAGGTAAAAATTTCAGCGAAATAAAATACATTTGTGTAAACAAATAATGCTATCAGCCATGCTAAGATGATATACATAAATTCCTAACAGCTAACGCAAGAGTTTTAAAATCGACTGTTGTATGCTTAGCTCACACACTTCCAGCAATCGTTGTTTCTTTTGTTTCATCTCCCGCCAACATAAGATGAAATAATACGAACAATTAAGCAAAGCAAAGCCATAACGTACCGATAATGGAAAGTAGAGCGAAATCATACACTCTGAAAAATGCCAGTAGAAGGATCTGCCAATCTTTTCACTTCAATTTGTAACAACAACATCTCATAATATCGATAATGCCCACGAACTATCATTGACTTGAAATTGTTTACTTGCGCATCGGAAGATTAACCGAATGCTTGCTTAAAGGTTTAAAAAAAATGCAAACGTATCTGTTTTCAAATGATCACATAGCGAGTCGACAAGACCGTCCTTAAGAGGAGATAGAAAGTTCCAATACCATTAGAACACACTTACATCGGCTACCATCAGCCTTGAATTTGCATTTCTGCTTTATCGCGGAATTTGTGCGTGATGCAGACGCAAGAATAAACTTGGTATGCTTTCATTCATCATTCGTCATTGTGGTAGTAACAATAATTATTATAACCATTACAATAAAAGCTTTTGACAATAATACACGATACGAAGCAGACCTTGTTTCGAAATCTTGCATGGATGCTGTCAAGAGTCGTAGTGAAAAATAAATGCATAGTTAGAGAAGAGGTTCAATTTGCTTACTTATTGTATATAGAATCATAAGGCGTTTGTATCTTGTATCTATCTACCCTCGCACTTTTTTACTTTCGTGAATTTAAAGCGAAAAACGATTAATTTGTCTCGAGCTCTACATGTAATTTTTTCCATTCATGAATTGAAATTGAAATGAATGACGTTACAGTGCACGCCTTCACTTTTGATCGGGATTCACTGTAAACTATTAGCTGCCTTAGGCCTCATAGGCAGGCGTCTGTGATAATTGTTCTCCTCTATTCCTCAGACATTCAGACAAATTATATTTTAGCGAAAGTAATGTTCATAGAGAATTTTACGACGACAACTTAATCATACAATTTGACTTTTTTGAGAAAGACAAAAACACATCGAATTTTTATTTGCTTTTCTAGTGGTTTATTGTAGAGACAAACACAATTTCTAGAATTTTTGTTTTTGTTTAATAAAAACAGACAAAATCAATAAACGAATACAAGTAATTGTGACATTTGGCACGCTTTTTGCGCTTCCACAAACACACATACAACATCACACATACATATCCATACATACATACGTACAATACACATATAAATACATGCATATATACACACGCACACACACGACTATTGCGCGTTTATATTGCATTAAAGCGAATAACGAATCGTTACACGATAGATAGAAGGACACGTAAATATTGATTTGTAGTTTTGTAGTACAAGAAAAACTAGCCATTAAGAAGAACAAAAAGAAGAAGAAGAAGAAGAAATTTAAACCGTGAGGTAATAGTTTGTTTTTATTTGTTTTATTTCCTCTCACATCTCATTAAACGTTAAAAACCATACCATAACTATCTGTCTGCATTATTTATCGTTCAATTAATATATTACGTATACTACGATCGGTAAAGGAAAAGCTAACAAAACGGTATACATATCATCAAATAGTATGTCGTTATCGATAATTATCATTTATTGGCATTTCATTCAATTGCATGAAAGCACGCATTCATCAAAGTCAATTATTGTGAAATGTTACATATACATATACATATATATATCTGCATTGGTAGCATACAGTTGGTAACAATGAAATGATTCTTTATCTACGACATTCCTTTTCAGTTCGGTCATTGAGAATTTAGTAATTTTGTAAATCGCCTCAAGGTTAATGTCAATTTTTCGATTGCATTTATTTTCTACTCTTTTTGTTTTATTTTATTTTATTTTTTCTTTCGTCTTTTTTGGTCAATGGGTTTGGCATTGAACTCTTGCTTGATTAACAATCTTGTTTCATTTGAAAAAAAAAAAAAAAAAAAAAAAAAAAAAAAAAAAAAAAAAAAAAACAACTTCCTGTACTTTCTATATCTATTCAATCATAGAAAATGATGCATTTGGCCATCAGGCCATCATCCCGATCTTTTTTATTTAATTGATAATTATGCCCAATTCCTAACGTTTTATTGTACTCCTTAGAGTCGCAAACAATAAACTCTTACTCATGGCTGGTTTCAGTTTCAGACGCGCACAGATATGAAAAAACTTTACTCGTCTTTAAACGAATTTTATGACGGGAAGAAGACGAGTCCAGCAACTAATACATTCAATACATTGTATGATAATTGATTATTACGCTGCAAATATTCTAAACGAGAAATGCAAATGTTCCGTCTCCAATCTATCGCAAAAATCAAAATTAGTATAGAAACGCTCATCTTTTTTATTTTCCCTATTCTTCGTAACTATTAAATAGTTTTTACTGTTACAGTTAAGTAAAAGAGCAGTAAGAGAGAAAGGGGGGCAGCGTTTCATAAAATATAGTTAAAACTCACCCGTCATCATAATCTGGTGTCATGGCTGTTTTAAATCGTGGTTGTACATAAAACCAAGCACCTTGATTTTTGTGCTCCTCTTGTGCCCATATCAATTCAGATTCTCTGTAGAACAAAATTTGCTCCTTAACCAAATCGTAAGGGAATGGACATAACTTCAAAAGAAATTACACAAAACAAGATCAATTGTATGATTTGAATGCATAAAACTCTGTACCGACCTGTTCAACGCGTACAAGAGCTACTTTACATTCCTGTCGTCTCTCGGCACGGGCTTTAAACAAATCAAAGTAAACTTTTCCTGAGCAGAAAACCAATTTGCAAACATCATTAGGGCTTTGACTAGCAGGCCCATAGTCCGGAATGATACGTTGAAATTCGGTGCCCTCCATCATGTCACAGAAATTACTACGAGCCAACGGATGACGTAAACCTGTCTTGGGCGTTAGTAATACCAAAGGTTTACGAAATGGTAAAGCCACCTGACGACGCATTATATGAAACCAATTGGCCGGTGTAGTACAATTGGCAACAATCCAATTAATCGTTCGTAATTGTTTCAAAGGTACGTTACTGTCGTCACAATCTGCTTCAGGTAAAGTGTCTGGATCATCGTCCGACATTTGAAGAAAACGTTCGACACGGCCTGATGAATGCTCCGGTCCTTGACCTTCCAAGCCGTGCGGCATCATTATTACTAAACCTGATTGGCGAACCCATTTCATTTCGCCGGATGATATGAACGTATCGACTATGGCCTGTGCGGTATTGTAAAAGTCGCCAAATTGCGTTTCCCATATAACAAGAGCATTAGGATTTGTCATCGAGTATCCATGCTCAAAGCCCAAAATTCCCATTTCACTTAAACTGCTGTTACAAACTGAATAGAGCGCCTGGTCAGGATATAAACACTTCATGGCACAGTAAGTGACTTTATCGATAGTCTGATGATGCAAAACATGATGACGATGCGAAAAAGTGCCACGTTCAACGTCTTCACCTGAGAGACGTACGTGCACGCCCTCCCTTAAAAGGCTCCCCATTGCCAAAGCCTCTCCCAAAGCCCAATCGGCTGTACGATCATCCACCAATTGTTTGCGAGCAGCCAAAATACGTTCAATACCTCTGAAAATAGTACATTTTGTCCAGACTCTTGATTTACACATAAAATTAAAAACACTACTTATGTAATACAAAATTTTGTTCAGGTGGCGGCGGCGATGAAAACTTGTAACCGATGTGACACAAGATTTTCTCATCTACACCGGTGCATGGCACTTTTGAATTATCACGGGATTGAAAGAAGCCAGTCCAGGGCGAATCTAACCAATCACTGTACTGTAAAAAGAGATTAAGAATTAATTTTTTAGTTTCATTGTCCGAACACGACGCATTTTTTTTTAATTTACCTTCATTGTTGTAATCTTTTTGGCGTCTTCGAAACCTTTCTCCAATATCGCATCGTACTCATCAATAGATTGCTTAAGGAGTTCCTTTGTGATCACCTTTTCATTAAGCAACTTTTCGCAATAAATGTCGAAGACGGGCTTGTGCGCACGTATTTTCGTATACATCAGGGGCTGCGTAAACATAGGCTCGTCAGCTTCATTGTGACCGTTGCGACGATAGCCTACTAAATCCAGGACAACATCTTGTCGCCATGCGGCTCTCCATTCAGCACAAATTTTGCTAAGATGTACCGACGCTTCGGGATCGTCAGCGTTTACATGAAATATGGGAGCATTCACAACGCGAGCGACATCCGTGCAATTTGGTGAGGAGCGTGAGAAACGAGGATCGGTTGTGAAACCAATTTGATTATTAATCACAATATGGACGATGCCATGCACGGTATAACTGGGTAAATCGGACAAATGCATTGATTCGTAAACAATACCTTGTCCAGAAAAGGATGCATCGCCATGTATGAGGATACACATGGTTTTACGCCCTTCACTATCACCGCGGTAGAACTGCTCCGAACGTGCCTTACCCTGAGCGACCGGATTAACACATTCCAAATGTGATGGATTAGCGACCAAGCACAAGCGTACATTCTTATTAGTAACTCTGTTCAAACGTTCAGTGAAAGTTCCCAAATGATATTTAACATCGCCGGAACCCTAAAACCCAGTTTTTTTTGTTATTGTACTAGACCCAACTGTTGTCGATATATTTCACCTCCACTTCGCAGTTTTTCTGTTTTTTTAAATTGTCATTCGTCCGTCATTTAAAAACTTACCAGATCTTGAGCATCTAAACTATGAAATTGTGAGAAGATTTGATCCAATGGCTTGCGACAGACATTGGCCAAGGTATTCAACCGGCCCCTATGAGCCAAGCCAATTACGAAAGACTCTACACCCAAATTCGACGATACATCAATAATTTCCTTAAGGCACGGTATCATTACATCGCAACCTTCCAAGCCGAAACGCTTTTCAGCAGCCCATTTTCTCGCTAAAAAAGCTTCAAATCTGGATTCATAGTGAAAAAAGCAAATAAAGGAGAAAACCTTTTCATACTGAATGACAGAAAAAAAAGATACGACTTTATTACCGTGTCGCTCGTAACAAGCGCTTGAAAATTAATAATTTTTTGTCTTTAGTTATTTCCATGCAACCCGGTTTTTCAAGCCGTTGTCGAATCCAATCACGTTTCCCATCACTGTAAATATACATATACTCGATGCCCATAGTGCCACAGTAGATTTTTTCTAAGCGTTTCAAAATTTCCCTAGAAATGAATCCAAATGACGATGCAAATAAGATGTCAGGGGCATTAAAAATAGACAATTCCGTAATCTTACCGAAGGGTAAGCTCTTCCTCTTTACCACCAATGTAAGTAGTTGCGGGCAGTTTAAAACTACAGTCCATATATTTTCCGTCTAAAAACGGAAAGCGAAGAATTGACAAGACATGATTGTTGATAATTTTTCATATATTCAAATACTCGCCTTTAACAAAATTGCTGACCATCATTAACACGGCTTCAGTTGCCCTTAATTCCATACCGCAGGGTGTGGTAATTTTTTTGGACTGGGTAATACCCAAAGGGTCCAAATCTGCGGTTAAAAAACCGCGAGTCTAGAAAAACCAATGCATTGCTCTTATGCTATAATGTCGTTCTAATTTTGAGGAGGTTTGCCTCCAAAAGTAACTCACTTGATAGCTACGAACCACACTTTGAGCATTTAGATGGCCTTCGATAACTTCCGATCGAGGATTGTGGCCGCACAATTGCGATAACGGTACCAAATTACGTTGTGAAGTATGTTCGGGAGGTACACATTCATAAGCACCGGAAGCGAAAAAAGCATTCCAAGACTTGGGCGGGGGGGGGAAAAAAAGAAGAGCAAAAATGTTCTGCGTGTGTAGTTTGTGTTAAATTTAAAAAAAATCTTACGGCATGAACGCTACCGGGATCACGCTTCCATGCGTTATACATATCCTCCACATAAGTTGCACTATTACCACTACCCACAGACGCTTCGGCTCGTTTTGCGGCCCCGCCTCCTCTACCTTTATTATTAGATTCGAAGCGCCTTTGCTTTGCCGGCGGCTCATTTAAAGCCAGATCCTGTTTCAATGATTGCAGAAAAATCTATTTTCAAACTACTGCGATGAACCTTTTTAGTTTCAAAGTACCAATCCGTCTGAAGGTCCAACATTCAGGAAACTTTTCCAGAACTTTCGTTTCCCCCAAGGTTCTAATAATGCGTTGTACGTGGGAATCTTCAATTTAAGCATCTCGCGATTTATTCAAAAAAGTTGCGAAATTAGTTTGGAAACTTTTCGGAATTTGTGTTTTCATAAAATTCACTGCCCTAAAAAGCTAAATGCTACGCAAGATATGTTACAATATTACAAAAATTCGAGTTCAAATAATGGGTTTTCAAAAGAAAGGAAAAAAAAACGTTTTTTTTTTTATTTTAATTTCCGAAAAAAGGACAGCTTTTTCTAATGAGACTAAAATAACAAATAATTTCTTTTATAAAAAATCAAATTGAAAATGAAAAGAAAGAAAAGTATTTTAAAATCAGAAACTCAATGCTCACTATTTTTTTTGGTTTAAAAAAAAACTGTAATAAAAATCACAATTTTGTGCCTCTTAATATGGCGGGGGGGGGGGGATGACGACGAGACCTTGGCGCCCACAACCAGTCGCACTCGAATACAAAGGTTTAAACCTCACATGCATAGCGATATAATTGGGATCGTAGGTTTAATACCTGAGATATCTTCTTGCAGCAGCCTTTGCATAATGTTTTTTTTTTTTTTAACCCTTAAATGCATATTGTTGCCAATTTTTTTTTATTTAAATATTTTTAAAAACACCATTTGAAAGTAGCTAAGTAAAACTGGAATGTAGAAAATTACTCGCAGTATGCATTTTTGTCCCTTGTAAGAATTCGAAACGAAAATTGAGAATTTGAAATTTGGTCTGGACCGAATCTTTTATACCTATCACCGTTTACCTCAAAAAAATACAAAAGAAGTAAAAGAACAAAATTCTTATGCTCCTTAAATTGGAGTTGCCGCCGCTGATTTCTTCTACTTTCAAAATATAAGCTTTTGTCGTTTAGGCATGTGAGCGTTGTACGCGTGTCCTCTGAAAAGTTCAGGTCAATTTCAAATTCATTTTCACAAACGGCAGAATGTTTACGATAAATACTACACAAATGGACAGACGAAAAGATGGGCATGTTGGGATGCGTTCCAAATTTAAAACTAGCCAAGAACTTATATATTTCATGGGGTTTCGGAGGCTTGTTTCTGCGCACTATTTTTATTTATTTATTTATTTTAATTCTACTTATACCTGAAACTCAACTTAACAAATAACAGTCGAGTTCAATTGACTCTTAAAGCAAAACTTATATTAATTAATGTTAAAACCTAGTATAAATACAATAAAACAAATAAGAAGGAAAAAAGAAAAAAAAAAGCATGTACACAACTAGCATAGAGCGACACTTACAACTGGTACAGGATCAAATTGCAAATGAACCCCTAAGCCATCGCAAACATGCATAAGCTTGGCAGCCGATAATAGTTAAGACCAATTAATTTTCGAATCATAATGACTATTTACTGTTAAAAGCTAGTTCAGGTAGGACATGGGTAGATCACGTGTATTAAGCAATGTTGCTTTAATGGACTTTAAAGAGTCCGATAATGAGAATAAGTGATAGACGTCATTTAGATTCTTGCAAATAACTCTGAGGGGGTTAAATAGCTCATAATTATACTTACACTGGCTAAGCTTAACCAAGATAAAGTGTCTAGATAAGCTTTTAGGGACATTAAAGCTTATTTCACCAAGTAATTCACCAAGTAGCGCGATTTATTACTTTGATTACAAAGGAAACGCCAAGATCAAATCTACGTTTCTCAAGAGACGGTAAGGACAACAGAAGCAACCAACCTATTTTCGTAGGGAGGAAGAGAGGCAATCGGATCCCAACCCAAATTTCTAAGGGCAAACATATATATAAAGGTATTCAAAAGATAATTAAAGCACTGTAATATTGGGTAGGCGGGGTCAATTTTTTCCATTTTTGTGCACAAATACTTTATGAGTGATAAGCAAAAAACCAATTTTTCATTCCTTTTGAAAAACAGGGATGTTCTCAGTTTACGTGATGCTATGGGCGTGTCCCTCGATCAACCTGCGTGCAAGAACATCCACTTTTTGCCAAATTTGAGGTTGATAACTTCATTTTTGTGCCCAGGAGAATGTTTTCAACAGACATTACACAGACGGACATGCTTAGATTGATTTAGAATTTGATGCTGATCAAGAATATATACACTTTGTGGAGTCTCTGATGCTTCCTTCTGGACGTTGCAAACTTTTTAACAAAAGGAATATACCCGTCATTTTTCGTTTTTTACGGGATACGCACTTCAACTTCGTTATTAACTTTTACCAGATCTATGTTGAAATTAAACAATTTATCTATAAACAAAGAGTAACGAATAAAGTCGTTTTAGTAGCCTCTTACTCCTTTTACAATTGCATTATGCACATGTGCACATTAAACTTTCAAATATTTTTGAAAAATCAAGCGGGATTATATTGCTTAAGTGGCAATAAATGTCTTTAAAATAACGAGGAAAATATAATCAGAGGCGAAGAACGTACACCCGAAGTTGCATACGGTATGAATTCTCACTAGTTAAAGGATTTTCTATTCGCTTTCTCTGCAAATCTCTGGTAAAACAAGGTGTTTTTTCATATCACTCATAGACCGAAATCGTTAAAGCGATGAAAATTTCACATATATTCTATGTACATATGTGGAGGTATATAAAGTTCCATCTATCCATCCTTTATTACACCAACAGAATGATTGACAATGACTCTTTGCATCGATTTAAGCCATTTTGCAGTCCATTTATTATACCACCCTACTTCACTTGTATTACAAAGGCTTATTAAGTTTATGCGGATGTATACATCACCTAGAAGAACTTATATGCTGATATAAACATGCCTGGCCATTTCGAAATTTGGTATCCCAAAGGGTTGTTGCCCAAGCGCGAACGCTATTGAAAATGATTTGCTACGAACCACTTTTTTGGCCCCTTTCCATATTACGCCTGATCTTGAAAAGCCATTATATGAATAACTGTATTAAGTGAAGTGGTGTGTAGGGTATTTAATGGTGGGCCGTCATTCAAATTCCTCATGTTTATTAAAAGCCCTTCACTTTGCTTTACACTATGCGAATAGGACAGGGAATCTAATCGCGACACTTGCTTAACTCGCCTACTAGATAGATACTAGAATATAATTCCTTGGAATCTCTAGTTAATTTGATTTTCGATTTTGCTTCAATTGCTTGCAAAACGATTATTCACATTAATTATTATGCATTTAAGAGTAAAAGAATGTTGCCGCATGTCGTTGGTCAATCATTGATAGAAGAAAATTAATAATAACAATAAAGTTGAGAAGAAAGAAAACACAGTTTGGTTTGTTGCTTTTATTCTTTTTAAACATTTAAATTTTGTATAATTTTATTTACCCATTTTCAATATTGCGATATTGTTTAGTAAAATATGTTAGGATTTAGCGCGTATTCACATATTCGCCCTGTGTATTAATAATAAGTTTTTGATAAGTTATTTGTGCATTTCGTTCAGAGACTAAACAAATAAAGTCTTTTGCATTTGCTACCACTATCATAACTAAATAATAATCGCTTATATTCAATGTAAAGTTGTTTCGCAACATTTAGTTATGTTATGATAAATTTTCTTTAGATATTTTGTAAATTTTAAAGCCATTTTACTCTAATAATTAACTATACCATGAAGTATACTTTTATTCACTTACATTATTCAATCTACTTTCAATGTACAAATAAAAAATAAAGAAAAATAAAAAAAAAAACATTTTGTTTAAAAAGTCAAAAATTGTAAAAAATACTCCTTTTGCGATATCTTTCTACGTAAAAAAGCAAAAAAAAAAAAAAAAATTGTTACGAATTCAACTATTAACGGATATTAAATTTCAATTATCACTGGGTTATGAAATAAAGTATGAAAGGGATCTCTTTTTTTTTTTTTTTTTTTAATATTATCACATGAATTATTTTTCATTACATAATGTATTGTGAAAGGAAATCAAAAGTCATTCTCATTTCTCACAAGAGACATTAAATCCTTTGAACTTTCGTAGGTAATATAAATAGTAAATATAAATAAATAAAAAAAGAAAAGAAGACAAAAAAGGAAAATGTGAGGCACACAGTATATTAAGAGTACTGACACGCATTCAAGTGTACTTGACCAGATTTGCAATTTTATAGGATCGGAATACATTTTTAAGTTGTTTATTAAAAGCCAATTAGAACAATTTATGGGCGTGTTAATTCGACCACTAATTTGGCCATCAATTCGATGCTAACTCTTTAGGTGACTTTAAATGTTCCCGCTAAATTCCTACAGGGGCATTTTGAAAGCTGTTTTGATTACCCCTCCGCCTTAGGCCTGCCATTAATTTAAATCTGTAAAATTTGTACCAAGAGTGTATATATTCCAATTCGAACGGACGGATCGACCCACAATGCATCTAGAAATTGCGTATAGAAATCTAATATTATTAGACCTTTACCGTGACATGTGAAGGGGAAAAATGAAAAGGCCAGCTAATTTCATTAGAACAGGAGGAGGTTTTGGGAGATTTTAATATCCATTAGCCATATAGATGCAGTCTCAGGCTATTCAGGAGATCTTGAGTGGTTAAAGAACAATTTGTAGTTGTGTATGGCTTTGTTCCCTGTCCCTGAATGATTCCAGCAGACATTTTCATCATCATCATCATTAGTTTAGCTTAAAGTTAGTTCCGATGCAATTTAATGTTTTCTTATAAAAATATTTCATATTGTAAATAATATAAATGAAAAAAAGTAATAAGTGTTTGTACAGAGGTAATTTTATTTTCGATTTACAATGTGCTTTGACAAGTCTGCTCAGCAGCTTACCTATTAATTTCCTATCATGATCGAATTTCTTATTTATATTAAAAAAAAAAAAAAAAAAAAAAAAAAATTTTTTTTTTTTTTTTTTTTTTAAATAATTTTTTTGTTAAAAAAAAAAATTTAAAAAGAGAAA
>CCAG010004394.1:0-45064 GCA_001077435.1 Glossina morsitans morsitans | reverse complement strand
TTTTTATTAAAAAAAAAAAAAAAAAAAAAAAAAATTCATTGTTTTGTTTTGTTTTTCAATACATTATTGTGTTAAAATACATAATCTAAAGAGAGAAAAACCAAATTTATTATTTATATTGATTTTGTTTAACTATTTTTCATTTATTTTTCGTTTCTTCTTTTTTAAAATTATAATTTATTATAATTAAAAATAAATAATTAAAATTAGAAAAAATAAAAATTGTATTTTATGTGAATTGTTTTGAATTCGTTATTTGCTCTTGTTTTCGTTATTTGCTAATATTTTCCATTCATTCTCGTTCACGTTGTGTTAAAACTCTCTATATATATTTTAATATATATATAAATATATATTATAAATATATATTTTTATATATAAATATATATATATTTTTTCTTTAAATTATCTAAACTAAAATAGTAATAATAATAGAATCTTAACGATTGATTTTAAATTAAGTAATAATAGTAATTTGTTATTGTTCCTGTTGCTGTTGTCATTGGGATTCGGACAACACGTACATAAAAAAAAAGCAAAAATCAATAATAAAAGTCCAGAGAAAACCGAAGTGAAGAAAACTAGTTATTTATATATATGTGTATAACTTGTGAAAGAAAGTTTACAAGACATAAAGGATACAAAAAATAAAAATAAAAAATAAAAATAAATAAATAAATAAAAAAATACAATATAAAAATAAAATATAAAAATAAAAAACCTTTTTTTCTGTCTAACGCTCTCTCTCTCACTCTATACAAAGTTGTTGTTCCTGCGAAATGATCACTACATTCAGTTTATTACAGCGGTATAGATGCGAGTGTTCGACTTGAACACTTCGAAAATCGTTTTATACCAAATTTACAGTTTCATGGCATCAGTTAGGAAGGCGTTCAATTCACGTATATGCTGAGCCTTTGAACCGGTAGCAGTCGAAGCACCACATGGACGACCAATGTAGCTATTTAAAGTGAAAGAGCATAAAGAAATATTAATTTTTTTTTTTTTTTTTTTTTATTTTTAAATATTTTCTTTCTATATTGTTTTATTAAAGTTAAAAAAAAAAAATTAAAAATAAAAATAACAAAAGCAAACAATTTAAAACGTTTAAATGAAAATTGATGGTAACGATGAAAGTTTTCTTTACAAAAAAAAAACCAAAAAAACAAAAAATGAAATGAGTTTTTAACTACCAATTACAGTAAGCAAAAAAAACATGAAATCTGAAATTTGTAATGACTGGCGGATAAAATGTTAACGAATTACGAGAATGTCGGAAATTCCAAATGCATTTATAAAACTTCGTCATCGTCTAAATATATACAAAGGAAAGCTAGATCCGTACAAAATTTACCGGTTATTGCTGTTATCGGTTCAATGCCCTCTTGTCTACACCTACATGTAGTGATTAATATAAGCCATCTTTTGTCTTTGGTATAATTTTTCTATTCTAGCGAATTACACGATACATGAACTTATTGGTTATGTTTGCATCAAACTTCATCCAAACATTGGATTTTCTTTTATAGTTTTCCAATAGAAAATAAAAAATAAGTTACATCGGCTTTGCCAAAATCTTTTAAAACGAATCAATGAACACCGTCCACCTACATTGTAGTTAACCAAAAACCACAACCAGATGCCTCGTGATCTTTACGTAAGGTGGTGTCTTTGCAATCTGAGTCAAGCCAGTTGAAATAATTTTCGCACTCTAAACTACTAAGTACTTCATGGTTCGACCACATAGTTTGGCAAAAAAAACGGAGATTAATTATTATTAATTTTTCAGTAAGTGTTTTAAACTTAATCTGACAGGTGTGAAAGAAAGAATTTAAGTTCACGCCTGTTCCTCTAAACAAAGTGACCTACGATAAACACACAGGGTTAGGTGAAATTGATTTACTTGGTCACGTTGTTAATCAAGCATATATAATATACTCTGTAAGGAGTCTCGACTGCATATATTGGTATGTGCTAACACATCTAACATAACGCTGTCGCGGGCTTAAAATGTTATCGCAAAAATGTTCACCTCTAAGTTTGCAATCAAAAAAAGTCCTTTCAAGCCCAGTTTAACTTTTTTTTAGTTTCAAATATCGGTTATATTAAGTCAACTATACAAGAAAAAGACAATGCTTTGATGAGATCAGAAGATGGTACATAATGAATAAAATCTGATGAAATGTTCACATTCCATAAGATTCGAATTTGGACTATGTAGGTCTATTTTTTTACGAGTTGTCGAGTTGTGAAAAGTCGAAGCAAATCGAATTTTTAATACTTTATGACAGAAACAGATGAAGAATAATAATTATATCAGACAAGAAAATTTAATTTTTGCGAAATTTTAACCAAAAGATTAGTTCACATTTCGAACAAGCAGCTCTACACATGAAGAATTGTAGTGGACATGGTAGATGTTACGGATGGCATTTAACGGTCCGTCTTGTATAACTCTAATGTTTTTACTTTGATGTACTCAAAGTACAAATTAGTTCGGTTCGTTTTGTGAGGGCGGGAGAATAAAACTTGATTTACGATTTCTTCTTAATTCTGAAGACTATAAGCAACTGTACAAATTATTACCTTAAAGCGTGCAGTGCACAACATAATTTCCTGAAGTTTCCACTAAGAGTAATTCTGTTCCAAGCAAAGAAAAAGGACGCGATTTGCGGGGAAGCAAAGGATAGTGCTGCTATGTTCTCACATGTGATGAACGATGAATGTGCTACGATATCTTAAGACCATAATAACCATGATTACAAAGTATGCGAACCAATGACATCAACGATAAAGCTGAATATCTATGGCGGCTCCATTTAAAAGGGCCAATCCGACCCTTTGTTGATGTATTATGTTCTGCTCGAACCCCAATGAACCCATCACTAAGAAACGCTACCAACAATAATTTCATGCAGAACTGATCACGGTATGTGAAAAGACATATTATTGTGAGTTTTCAGTATGAGGGAGTTCAGCTCCATATAGCAAAACTCGTACTACAGTCAACGGTTTTGCAGTTCTAACCTGGAATGTCATAGCTTCCTTGCTTCCCGATTAACGCGGGTTTCAATCGATTATTTACAGTTTACTCGAACGATACCCAAATATAGATACTTTTAGCGATAGCCTCACAAAAAAACAGATTTCGAGATAGAATTTGAAAATTGTCTCAAAGGTAGGCAAAAGTAGTAGTAGTAGTAGTAGTAGTAGTAGTAGTAGTAATAGTAGTAGTAATAGCCAGCGATGGACAATACTTTGGTTAAATTGTTCATTAATTTTCTTATGAAATAAATGCATTTTTGATCATAAGGAAACGGATCGAATTAATTTCTAGTCGTTCTCTTTGCTACAGGATTCGGTTTTGAAAAAGGAAATATTTTGCCAAAAATCAATTTTAAATAAACCGCAAACGACAAAATAGAGAAGGAACAACTGTCAGTCGAAGACAAATAAACAAAGTTCCCTGCTAAAATTCCGAAGAGTGAAAATATTGGGCAAATTATAGTACAGTGATAAGTGCGAGAAGGAGAAAATGGATTCCTACGTTAAATAGTTTAGTAATTTAGCAAAAAATTAAGATTTTGGAGAAAATAGTTTATTTATATTAAAATTGATGCTAAAAAGCGTTCACGACACAGCTATCTTCATTCCCTTCCATAATTCACAACGAATGGTGTGCGGAGAGAGAGATTCACATAAACTAAACCAATTCTCTCTCTCGCCCTCAGTGAACGGTTCTGAGACAATTTAGTTATTCCCCCTATCTATCATTACGACTATCATTAGAAATGAGGCACAACATTAACTTAACGCATGATTGATGTTTTAATCGATTTCCAGTTGTACTTTTAGAAATTGATCAACAGAAGTCACAGAAGTAAAAAAGTGAAAAGGTCTCAAAAATATGAAATTTCTATTCTCTTTTATTAATACAACAATTACAACGACCAGTGGAAGGTACGTAGAAGAAATGCAATGTTTGTGCAAGATACCTTAAAAGATGAACGCAAGTGTCAAGTTTTCTTCAAGGACTACACTCGTTGAGCTTTGTATTAAACAACAACAAATGCTCTTTCCCGACCATTATGAAGTGTTATACTGCTTCATAGAAAGCACTCCGATTTTTTGGATTTTGTGCAAAGAACTTATCATGGATTGCTCGCTTAAATGCTCGGTTCGGGAAAAGAGCTCACAATCACAAATTGGAGTCATCTGCACGCTACAGAAACATTGTGATATATGGACGCAATTAGAAATCGTTTCTCATGTAATTTTATTGTTCGAGCACGTAATGCAAGCAAAATGCAAATGGGATAAGTCCCAAGACTATATAATTAACTTTTTTACAATTTGTAATCTTCGAAGAAATTGGAATAAAAATTCCATAAAAATGTGACAACAGTCAGTCCTCTGAACAATATTTTTTAAGTATTCGAAATCTATGCGAAATATAACGATGATAGGCAGATGATGTTACCTTACTCAAGTTGATGCCATAAAATTATTATAAACATCGAGCTGCGAGTAGCAGAAATGCACTGATAGTTGAAGTTGTCGTTTTCGTTCTTATTTATTAGATTTAATATATTGTTGGAAATCGAAATAAATTTCGGCTGCAATCGTACATTTGTAGCCATTAACAGGGATTAACAGTGATCTTTCGAGTTCGAAGCGAAATTCCGTCTGTCCGTTTCCTTTCCGCATTTTAATTTACTTTGGAAATTTCAGAATTCATAAAATGCTAAAAAAGCTAATCTTTCCCTACTGAGGCACGAGTCTTTGAAAAGAATTTTCCTTTTAAAATTTAATTTAATTGAATTAATTTTACACATTGCTTAGTAAAATAAATTATAAAAAAATAGGCGTATATTTTTATTTAAGGCAAAGATATTGAGGGAGGCGGAGGGAGGGAGAGAGAATAAGAAACATTACACACTCATATATAAGAACACATAATCATAAACGCACATTATATGATGAAACCACATTAAACAATGGACATACAAGCATGCACATGCATTTCATGAACATGTAGTTACAATTAACCTAAGAACACAGACGAAGTGAACACAAAACTCATATAGAAGCAAAACAATAATAATAACAGTAATAATAAAAATAATTTATGAATACAAGACTTTAAAACACATCTGCTAAACACAAAAAAGTAATAGCAAAAGAATTAGAAAAAAAAAAAAAAATGGAAAATCGTTTCTTCAAAACAACAAAATAGTGAACTGCAAATAAATGTTTTCAATGTAAGGAAGAAAGTTGTTCGAATATAAAATTTACGAAATGATATTTTTAAAAAAAATTGTTTGCTGTCAACATGACACAAACAACTTTTCAATATTATAGTACTACGATGAATCAAAAAACAACATGAATCAACGAAACATCATTGTACTAAAATATTATTTACTCTGCTTTGTACTAATATTTTGCACAGTTCACTTTTAATTGCGTAATTGTTTGTAGTTAAAAAAAAAAAAAAAAATGTTAACAAATTTGTTAACAAGATATAAGTACAATTTATACTAAAAT
The DNA here is from genome assembly GCA_001077435.1 of Glossina morsitans morsitans. Taxonomy (NCBI): domain Eukaryota; kingdom Metazoa; phylum Arthropoda; class Insecta; order Diptera; family Glossinidae; genus Glossina; species Glossina morsitans. The sequence continues at coordinate 39,517 of CCAG010004394.1, read as the reverse complement.
TTAATGGGTGTATACGTATATGTGTGGAGAAAAAGCCGACCTCACCTAATTTTGCGTCCAGTTTTTGAAATACGCATACCGGGTGCCGCCGCATTACCAGAGGGCCTATTGAAATCATGACGTACGTTCTTAAGATCGAAATGTTTGGTAGCACAAAAAGCACCGGTCTGCTGCTGTTGTTGCTGAGTGCCACCGTATGTATTGGCCTTGTCAGCAGCAGCATCAGCAGTTTTGCTGGCAAACATACGACTTAACCAAGGTTTCGGTTTAATGTGGGATGATACAGTATCACTAGTATCGGAATCTTGGACATTAGTAGTGCTAGTGGTGGTGGTGGTAGTAGTAGTAGTCTTAGTAGTAGCAGAGGGAGAGGACGACACATCACTGAGGCTGTAACAATAATATACATACACAAGAAAAGAAAAGCGATATGGAAATTTGTCTGAATGATTTGATTCAATTTGCTTTGAGTTTTTTTTTTGTTTTTTTTTTTTCACAAAAATTTTTAATCTTTTTGTTATTGGTTTCATGTTGTGAAAGTATATTAAAGTGACGTGGACTACATTAACACAATTTACATTGGCTTTTAAACACAACTGGTTTTTTTTTTTTTTTTTAAATATAATAGAAAATATTTTCTGTTAACCACAAGAAAAAAAAAAAAACATCAAAGGAAAATTAATATACAATTTATTGGGTAAATTCAAAGGAGAGGTGTAAATAAATAAAAAAGAAGGAAGCCATGCTTAATTGAAACGGAAAATAAATATCTTTTTCGTTTTTTTTTTCTTTTTTTTTTTGGAAAGTAAGATTTTATTAAACTGGAATTAGAATATCAAACAAGGACGCAGAGTAATTTAAAAATAGTTTAACACTTTATAAAAAAATATCGGGCTTTAATGGTAAGCAAACAAAGTTCACCGATTTATGTCCAAAACGTAATAACGACTTTCACAACAACAATTTGGGGGCCACAAGTCTTGTAGTAAACTTTATGGCAAACCTCATGTTTTTCTGGTCAACGAAAAAACTCGTGATATTAATGTTAATTTCGAATATGCCGATTTAATATCTTGTCTATAACGAAGCTTAACGCTAGCTTACAGCTGCATTATTTTAAGAGACATTGCACTTGAAAGTACAAAGTCGAAGTTTCCACATTCAAAAACTCACATCAAGGATTCATTCATTCAGAACTTGCAAGTCATAAATTAGAATTCGTAAATTGTAGTAAGTGAACTTTATAAATAATATTAAATTCAAAAATGTAATGTTATGTGACTCAAACGATTAGTATCGATTTTTAATTATTTCGTTTACTTTATCTATAAGAAACTGCGTAGGTTGTGATATAAATATTAAATAAATCTGCCGTATAGTCTAGAGGTTAGGATGCCCGGGGCTCAGGTGGAAGAGCGGGATACAATTCCTGGCGCACTAGATCGACCCATCAATCAATTCACAAGTTGTTTTTTTAAGACTTTTGAATTTTAATTCACATTTTTCATTTTCAATTTGCAAGTGTTGACTTGTGATCTGATTCGAGGAAAGAAAAATAATGATCTGGAAAATCGACTAGCGTGTACCTAGCGTGTACAGGAAAGAGATTAGTGGTCAAATGGGTGAGCAGATAAAGCAACTTTACGTTAATGCGTTTCTTGTTGTTCACCGGAAAAGTCACCCCGCTCAATAATAAGTAAACAATATACTGGATATGTTATGAAACATTATATGAAACATGACAATAGAGGTATTTTTGTAGGTTGAGCTACTAAAAAGAGTTTAAGTTCTATTACAAACGTTACGCAGAAGAACGATTTTGGCAGTAATTCTTATTTCAAGTAGGCAGCTTTAAAGCATATATATATCCGGGCTGTGGTAACAATTTAATGAGAGTTCGAAGTAAAATTAAAGGAGTAAACACAGCATAACTAGGAAAGAGGACACCCTAATGTCAGTCTATAACATTTGTACGAATTTACAAATGTCTGAAAAAATTTACAGTGAAGATTATTATCCCGCTTTAGAATAGGTTATAATGGGAAAGAGCTTTTTGACCGTAAACTTCAAACCCTTTAACATGGTGTCGTGGAGAATATGATATAATAATTATGAATGAACGGTTGGCATTTACATCTACAAATATAATGAAATGATGATATCTAGGGAAAAATACGCTATTTTATAATATTTAAAAGATAATATGAAAGTTAAAAGAAAGAATGTGAAATGAAATTGCGAGTAGCAAAGCAAATGCTTTTTCCTTCTCCTCATATAAGAGAAGTAGTAAAAAGTCCCAATGCAATGAGTGCTTTAAAAATATGTATAAGTGTATATAAAAAAATTGTTGTGCTTTCACTACAATATAGAAGAAGATTGACGAACACTGCAAAAAGTGTTATCATTTAAAAAAATGTTAAGACTAACACAATTCGATTATTCATAAATGAAGAGAACGAACGTGTGATTTTTGTTTTCTTTCGGAACAGCAAAAAAAAAGTGAAATGAGAAATTAATAACTGATAGAAAAAATAAACTTATCGTAAATCAGAGGAATTTCTTATCTACAAAGAAATTGTACTAAAATTTAAATCAAAAAATACTTATTAAGCATAACATATATGAAGAAGTTTTGATTTCCTTAATATCAAAACGATAAACTTTTAAAAAGCCTTCACATTAAAAAACCATAACATACGATATAGGACTTCTGAACTTACCCAACTTCTTTGCTGTGATTTAGAGCGGTTAAAAAGCGAGGTTGCACATAAGACCAACAACCTTGATTTTTGTGTTCCTCTTGAACCCAAACAAATTCAGCATCTTTATATGTAATTGATTGCTCTTTGATTAAATCGAAGGGGAATGGAGAAATCTTAAAATATAGTAAAATAATCAGTAAAACAATATCTCTTTCAATAGATTCAATTTAAGTGAACTATCTACCTGTTCCACGCGTACGATGGCGATTTCCTTTTCCAAATCCTTTTCTTTGCGTGTCTTAGCCAAATCGTAGTATACGCGTCCAGAACAGAAAATAACTTTCTTAACAGAGCTAGGATTGTCACCTGCTGGGCCTCTATCTGGTATGATGCGTTGGAATTCACTGCCATCACTCATCTCACTGAAGGGACTTTTGGCATCAGGATGACGCAATAAAGATTTTGGTGTAAAGAGAATCAAAGGCTTGCGGAACGGCAAAGCGATTTGACGACGTAAAATGTGGAACAAATTTGCCGGAGTAGTGCAGTTAGCAACAACCCAGTTAATGTCGTGCAACTGATGAATAGCGAATTCATCAGATTCAGCTGGGAAGTAATCGGGATCATCAGAGGACATTTGCAAGAAACGCTCAATTCGTGCTGACGAATGTTCAGGACCCATACCCTCCATTCCGTGAGGTAATAGCATCACCAAGCCAGATTGACGCACCCATTTAGCTTGACCGCTCGATATAAACTGATCGATAATACACTGAGCCGTATTGTGAAAATCACCGAACTGAGCTTCCCACAAAACCAAGGCATTGGGGTTAGTCATGGAGTAGCCATGTTCAAAACCCAATACTGCGTATTCCGACAAAGAGCTGTTGGAGACTGAATAGGGAGCCTGATCAGGGTACAAATGTTGTAAAGGATTGTAGGTGGCCTTGTCAACTAATTGATGGTGCAAGACATGATGACGATGAGAAAATGTGCCACGTTCTACGTCTTGACCAGAAAGACGTACATGTATTCCTTCCTTTAATAAAGAACCAAAGGCCATAGCTTCACCAAGCGCCCAATCAGCTACACGTTCATCGACCATTGCCTTACGGGCAGCCAAAACACGTGTCAGACCCCTAAAAAATAGAAACCGAAGTCTCGCTTTGTCAATTCTTTGGAAATTAGTAAAAGCTTACTTGTGTATAACGAATTCAGCGGCGTTTGGAGGTGGAGCTGAAAAGCGATTGCCAATGTGTATTAAGGTTTCTTCCTTAACACCAGTTGGCGATACTTTCAAAGGATCCTTTCCCTCAAAGAAGCCAGACCAGGGCGAATCCAACCAATCCTTGTATTTAATATGAGTCTCCTTTTTGGCCAATTCCATGGCTTCGTCACAAATTTTTTCATACTTTTCAGCTACTGACTTGATTTCTTCGGAGGTACAAGTGCCTTCAGCAATCAATTTGTCAGCATAGAGATCAAGACAATTCTTATGTTTTCTAATTTTTTGATACATAAGAGGTTGAGTAAACATTGGTTCATCAATTTCATTGTGGCCGTTACGACGATAGCCGACCAAATCGATAACGACATCCTTGTGGAAAGCAGAACGCCATTCAGCAGCGACTTTGCATACATGGATTACGGCTTCCGGATCATCAGCATTTACATGGAAAATAGGAGCATTGACAACACGAGCCACATCAGTGCAATAAGGCGAGGAACGCGAGAAACGAGGATCAGTAGTGAAACCAATTTGATTATTGGCCACGACGTGAATAGTACCGTGAGTAGTATAATCAGGTAAATCAGATAAGTGCATCGTTTCGTAGACAACACCTTGACCACAAAAAGCAGCATCACCGTGTATAAGAATAGACATTACCTTACGGCCTTCTTGATCACCACGATAGAATTGTTCCGCTCTAGTCTTGCCCTGCACTACGGGATCGACAGCTTCTAAATGTGAGGGATTAGCGACCACAGCCAAGCGGATATTTTTATTTGTGACACGATTTAAACGCTCAATATATGTGCCTAAATGATATTTTACATCACCGGAACCATCATCAGCTGCCTCCAAACCAGCAAATTGAGTAAAGATTTGGTGCAACGGTTTACGGCACACATTTGCCAAAGTATTTAAACGACCACGATGAGGCATGCCCATAATAACAGATTCTACACCCAGATCGGTAGAGATATCAATAATTTCTTTTAAAGCGGGAATTAACATTTCGCAGCCTTCCAAGCCAAATCTTTTTTCCGATGAGAACTTTCTGGCCAAGAAACTTTCAAAACTAAATATAAAACAAATATGAAATTTTCATTAAAATGTAACGTATAATTAATAATATATCAGAAAATTTACCCAGTTGCACGGGTTAAACGCGCCAATATTAAACGTTTCCGTTCGGGTGTGAAATTCATAACGCCTGGTGTCTCAAAATGTTTGCGTATCCAATTGCACTGTTCCAAAGAGTTGATGAACATAAATTCAATACCAATTCTATTGCAGTAGACGTTTTCCAAACGATTTAAAATTTCTCTAATTAGAAAAAGATAAAAATATATTCCAAAGGTATTAATTAATCTTCAATTTGTAATGTTATTTAGATTGGTTTTATAATGGCCAATTACAAGTTTTGGTAATTATCTGATAAGTCACAGGAATGAATGCTTACGTTTAGGTCAGTGTACAGTCTATGCTATGCTGTAAAGTATAATCACTAAAGCTGATTACAACAAAACTAACCTTAAAGGCAAAGCCGGTTCCTCACCACCAATATAAGTAGTGCTGGGCAATTTAAATTTACGATCCATATCTTGTTCACCTATTTAAAGTTTTTTTTTTGTTTATTTTTATAAAAAAAAAAAGAGAATATTAGTTTATATTTAGATATATAAAAGAGAGAAGGAATCTTGAAATTGAAGAATTTTGTGAATACAATTGAAATTCGGAGATTTTTTTTTTTACAAAACATGCTCTTTCTTTTAAAATCAAGGCAGGCAAGAGATTTATATAACTTATTTTTATCACGTAAAAAAAAAAAAAGAAAGAAAAGTTAGGAAAAAGTTAAACAACAAAGCTTATTAGTTGCTATTAAAGTAAAGAAATCTGCTTAAGTTTATTGAATCACTGAAATCAAACAGAATGTGAATATCGGACAAGCATTTAATACTTAAGAATCGCTTGAAAAAGTCCACAATCATTTTTATCGCGCATTTAACAAGCATTAATCTCTTATTGCGTCTTGTAAGCTCAGACATTATTTTTTTGTTTTCTCATTTATTCAAAATTTTGTAAATTTAAACAAATTTCTTATTACTTTCAAGAATCTTAACTTAAAGATTATTACAAAAAAAAAGCAAGCCTTAAAAACTATAAAAAAAGAGGAGAAATTATGAAAAAAATTTACATGAATTTTTTGTTCAAATTGAAAGCCAACAAAAAAAAATTGGGGACAAACCAGCAGAAGGACGCAATACTAAACAACATAACAAAAGATAAATTTTCTAGGATAACAATTAAAAGAAATAAGACAGAAACAGAAGACAGGACAGAATTTGGTGATGGAAAGTAAAGATATGTACTATGATACTATCCAAAACAACAACAACAACAACAACAAAATAACTTAACTTACTTACCAAAATTGAAACTAGCATAAACAGCCTTCGTTGTGCTGTTGCCGGGCAAATCGGGGGTACTAATTTCGAGGGGATCGAGGTGAGCAATGTTATGGCCTCGAATCTAGTTTTTTTTTATTTAATATGGTTTTTTTATACGTTTTGTTTTGTTTGTTTTGTTTTTAAATCAATCATTCAATCATTCAGTTTGGGGAAATAAATTAGATATTGAAAAATTTCAAATGAGATCAGACCAAAGTTTTTCAAATAAAGTTTCGGGTGTTTGAATGTTGGGGGATATATGAGTAAGAATTTTATTTTATTTTTTTTTTTTGTATTTTTAATTTTTGTTTTTATCGTTCAAGATGAAGTAGTGAGAATATGAGAAAAAAAAAGCATAGAACATAAAAAGAAGAAGAAAAAACAGAAAAAGAAACAATTAAAGCATTTCGAATTAAAATAAATATTAAAAAGCTATATATAAAAAATTAAAAAACGATACTAAATGAAAACGTAAAGCAAGGGAACAACACAACATATAAAATACATTTAAAAAGAAAAAACTACTTCAACACATTTAATTGCGTCATCTTAAAGAATAAGAATTTCTTTAAATCGGCACTTCTCAGTATCAAGATTCAATTCTTGCCATTAACTTTATTTTGAGAGAAAGATACTACACTTGTATCGATAAATTATGGACTTTTATGGACGTTTGGCCTCGCTTTTTCATATTAATTTGAAAGTCTTAAACGCACGCAACAGTCACGCAACGGATAAACTTTGCTTCATAACTTTACCTGTAATAGGTTAGCAGTCGAGCAGTAGCCATATAATAGTAATAAACACGTGCCATAAGGTACATAATAATATTTATAATATTTCTATAAGCAGTGTAAGAAAGTTATATTCACTTTACATTAAAGCCTATGACGTCTAACAGCTGACCAGCAGCTCAACTACATAGAACTTGCAGCTCTTTTCTTCAAGATCACTTTCATATCTCAAAGCTTTAGTTAGTTAGTGTGCACGTCAAACTTCAGATGGATATCTGAATCGATTTTTTGTGCCACAACATTTCAGTTTAATTTTTCTACTATGCCAACTTTCAAGCTGAGTGCTTTCACGACATATACTCATTTTGTGGGCTTTCTAATGCTTACTTTTCCTGTGGTACAGCTAAAGTGTCAAAAATGTTGATCGACATATAACTTGTAACATAACAATCTTCGAAACCACAAGATAAAATGAATGTCTCTCTTCCACCTTTAGGTGAGTTTAAATTCTTCTGATCGGCCTGTTCCACGGGCCCATCTACAATTAAGGAAAATTCCTCTTCTTCTTCTTATGCTTCTTATCCGATGGTGTTGTCTAAGATTATATATATTATTAAGATAATTCCCACTACCTATTTCTGTGCGTTATAAATATTTCAATATGCCGACTGTAATTGGCGTAAAACAGCCATGCACCTGTGTATCTAAAAAGTAAGATCAATTTAATTTTTTTCTTCTTAAATCTATTTACTATTCCGAATCTATTTACCCGCTTTGTTAATTTGCGCGTTTCGCTCGGCGAAAGAAAAGAATTGTTGCGACTACAGCGCGATGTTTTCGGTCTTGACTCAACTTTTGCAGGGCATTCGTATCATATGTCGCTTCGTCTCATTTCATTTCGCAAACACAATTCAATGCAACTACTTTGCTCAACAAAATCATGTATTGGATAAAAGCGGAAGAAATACTTTTTGGGTCGTAAAAAACCAAGCACAGTTGAAAAACTAATTACGTGTATGATGTGAAAGTTGACATAGATGTCTGTCACAGTGCTACCAATTTAGAAAACTAACATTTTCGATATTCTCTGTATTCACGCAACTTGACTTAAATATTGGTCTTACTTTTTGGTCACAGTATTATATATGTAACAAAGATAAAACCAAACAGTATATATCAAAACGTTCCATATAAACGAGAAATTTCTACAACTAAAAATGACTTCATAAAAAAGTGACCGATTTAATAAAGAATTTAATATTCTTGGATTACGCGGAAATATATGAAGGTTATGGTATTAATATAAACACTGAAGAAAACACAAAAAGTGAGTGACAAATAAATTAGTGAAGCATTTTACATATAACTTCAATTTTTTAAACAATAAGAAACCAAAGAAAATATGTTAATTCTTTTTTGCATTTTTTTTTTTTTTTTAGCCAAACCCTCTACCAGTCTGTGTAAATAACATTTATAAAGAACAATCTCCGGATAAGAATCATTTAATAATTATAATTTCAAAGCCTGCCAACATTTTCAATATACAATGAGATAGAAAAATATATATATATATAAAAAATTGTATATATTATGATTTTATTTAAGGCTCCGAATTTCATTTTGTTGAAGAAATGCTTCTATATACAAAAAAAAAAAAAAAAAACAAAAAAAAAACGGGATTATAGGCCGAAAAATCACTTTAGATATAGATTTTTTGATTTTAAACAAGAAAAGTGTTACAAGAAAAAAGAAAAACACAAAATTACCAAACAAAAAACCAGAATGCTGGCGTAAAACATCTTCGTTAGCACGACGTGTTAGACCGTCTTTGCCCACGGTCTTTTCAACAGTTAGAATTCCCAATGGATCCAATTCAGAAGCCAAATGACCGCGTGACTATATCGGTATATGTATATGTATATATACATACATACATATATATATATATGTATATATATGTATATTATTTATTTATTCATATATATATTTATATTTATATATTATGTATAATTATGAATATTTGTATATATTTATAAAAAATGATTTATAAAAACTAAAAGAGGAAAGACAAGTTTAAGTCATAGATAAGAGTAATTTATATTAATTGATTCTATCGACTAATTAATACTTAACTTTTAGGAGATTGGATAGAACTAAAAATATTGTATCGAAAATTTGTTTCAAAGAAAGTTTCTCTAGTAAGAAAAGCCAATTTGCGGTAGTTTACTTAAACGCGCTTAATACATACTCTTTAAACAATACTCGAAGTAAAAGCAATAGTTTATACTTGATTGCGCTGCGATTTGATATCCTATATCATCGTGCTAGGCCGTCATACAAACTTGTGCCAAAGGCAAGTTAAATGAAAAAAAACGCTGTCAACTTCAAGCTTTTAGCAATCATTAATGAAACATTCCATTTTAAGAGGGAAGCACATTATTTGTATTTGTATTTGTAGAAAATTCAATTCTAACAAATGCTCTGCTCAGTTATACAAAAGCGAAATAGCATTGAAGGATTTAGCACCATGTCTAAAAGTCTTTTGAAATGATTCTCTGAAAGGCTTTAACGCATAACTGCTCGTAAAGAAACAAAATTAGGGAGGACTTCAATTTCGAAAATTTGTGAATTTGTGTTAAATAAAGAAAATCGTTAGATCTGTGATAGAAATATACCTATTAATATTATAGTTTATTAGGAATATATGAAATACTAGCTTTGCCCAGCGCAACAGTTTAAGAGAGACTGCAGTTTATTAACTTTGTTTGTGTATTATCTTCCTCAAAGAGAGCGTTTCCGCTTCATGCAAATGGTTTGTACTCGGAAGATGCTAAAAATGACGCAGTACATGCAGGTAGGTTGCTTCTGGCAAAAGCAGAAACCTTTTTTTCTTGCGAATCTTAAACACACAGTCTTGTCAAAAGCATCTCGTATCGAAATCGAACTTAAAATCTACAAAAATCGGTCCATAATTAATATAATCTCCGGCACATTTACTACCATGTATGGAAACGTCTGCAATGAACTTTGTGTAAAGCATTAGAAGTAAAGACTATGTTTTATAATTGTTCCATAAAAAAAAAAAAGTAAAAATAAAACAAATTAAATTTTTTTTTTTTTTTTTTTTTTGTTAAACGTGAAAGAATTTAACCCATAAAAAATTAACATAAACTGCAATTAAAAAAAAAAGAAAACAACCAAATAAAAGAGAACATTAAATTGAATCAACTAATAAAAAAAAAAGACTACAATAAAGATAACAAAACACTAAAAAGAATACCCCAAATTTTAGCATTTGACAAATTTTTCTTAAAAGGAAACCATACCTGATAACTTCTGATAATGGCCTGGACAGCCAGATGGTCGTCAATGGTTTTCGAGTCGGGAGCAACGCCGGCTGGTGCTGACATTCCAGCAAAAGCAGTCATTGGTAAAGTATTTGGTTGAATAGGAGCCAAATTTGGAGGTCCACAATAGGTGTTGCTTCGGAAGTACGCATCCCAGGACTATAAAAAGAAAAATTAATAATATTATTTAAAATAGACTAAAGTCAATTTGGATTAGGGCGGCATCCCAGTCTGAAACAAGCTTCACTTAGATTATTGCTTTGATTTTTTTAAAACCTTTAAAACCTAAAGAGCTTTCTTCGTCTTTTTGATATTATTAAAATTATATGCCTAGAAATCTTCAAGAAAGTTATGAACCACTTGCTTTAGGCTTAATGTAGCTTTTTCTTTAGAGCAAAAACTGGATAATTAGATAAATTTAGCTTCACCTCGACTTTATAAAGATTACTTAGTGTAAATTCTGCCACGACTGTCCGTCTGTGTGGTATGTTTTTGACGCTTTCTTGATCGCAAAAGTGAAGATATCGACTTTAAAATTGATGAAAATATTGACACCTTTGCACGCAAGTTGATATTAAAAATGGGCCAAATTGGTAAGAACACAAGGCCGCAGTGGAGCGTAAACTGAACATAAGTCAGTTTTTGTAAACAAAAGCTTATGGGTGTTTACTCATTACTTACAAAATACAAAAGATAGAAGGCGGAAATTCTTCACATTTACTTCCCCGAAGATTCTACTATTTATGTGCAAAAATAGCAAAAAACCGCCATGCCCACAAAAAGTTACAAGTGATTAAAACTTATTTGTTTCGCTTTTTTTAAGATTTTATGCTTATGCGTCATAAGGTAAACAAGAGAGAATTTTGCAAATTATTTTTTTTTAATATTAAGCACGTTAATTATAAAATAAAAATGGTGGACACCAGGATCTGGTGTATTCTTTTTTTTTTTTAATAATATCAGCGATATGGGTGTCAAATAAAGAGACTTGAAGTAGAAGGCGACAAGGTAAATATGTTAGTACTAAATTAATTATGGTGGGCGTCACGACTAATGTTTTAATTGCAGGGGACTTGGGGAGTAGAGTGCGACAAGATTAGTGCATTAATTCTAAATTAATTACGGTGGACGTCGCTGACGTTGTAGATTAATTTTTTTAGTGAAGTGAAAGATGAAGGAATCTTTTATGGTCAAAAATAGAAGCATATGGCATCAAAGATTTTAATGATGGTGGGTATGTCAGGTTCGACCCCGGTCGAATATAACTTTTTTACTTCTTGTTTATTTATTGTGGCCCCGTTTTCTTCTTCTTATTTTTATGAAAGCAACTAATGGCATAACTTTTGAATCAATTTCTTCGCTTTACCGTTATCAGAAATGCTTCGGCATTTAAACTAACTGCAGATGTATACTAAAGCAATCTTATTTAATGTATTCTGAAAAATTTCCTAACTTACCGTATGAACTGAGCTAGGATCACGTAACCAAGCGTTGTACATTTCTTCGACATATGAAGCCGTAGTGCCGTTTGCGAAGGGTTCAGCGGCAGCTGAATTGTATTTGCGTAACGCAGCAGAAGCAGCAGCAACATTCTTAAGAACCTATTATTTGCATAATGAAATAAAGAAAAAGGACGGATGAGGGTTACTGGGCTTTTTTTGCTTAATTGAATATTTGATGAAACACTTACCCTTTGATTGCTGCCTTTTAGAAGCCATGTGGCAAAATTTTGATGGGCTATTGGCGATATCGCCAACGTGAAGGCTGTATTTGCTCTATGCATTTTGTGACTTTGAATTAGTTTTTATCCTAAAAAATCAAGAAATTATAGAAAATGTTTTAATTTATAACTTATTCAATAAATGCTTTAATATTTATTTAGAGGCTTATCGCTAATTATTGCATATTATTATTGCAATTTTCTATAATTTGTTTTAGCAATAAATTCATTACAATGCCGCTGTAAATTTCATTCAATTTTATTTAACGTCATTAGTAAAGCGTTTACGGTTCGGTATCGTTTATTCACAAAGAACCGGCATTCTTTTTATTAATTAATAAGGTAACTAACTACAACTAATCGATCAATGACAAAATGTCAAGCTGAAAATATTTGAAAAGTAAATCAATACACATATATACTGCTGATGAATCGATACATCAACTTAGAAGTTTCTAAAGTTTCATTGAGGTTAGAGTTCAAAAGCTGCTCTACTTAAGGCTGAGAAACTTTCAATACCCATAAGCCATTAGCCCTCCCTAGGAAATTTGACTTCAGAGAGGGCAAAGATCTACTCATTTCATATATAAGACAGATGTAAAGATTAATCGTGGTCGGTTTTTTTCTAAGAGATGGCATTACTTTCTCTGTGATTATTGGTCGGACTATGACTTCTTCATGTCAAGACAATATCTTTAAGCGTTACGTACAAATTTCAGTTGTAACACAGTAAGGCCGGCAAGTATATTGAATTGTAAGTTGCTTCAATCGAAACAGGAAGCAATTGGGCGCAACATGCTTAACGAATCATGATCACACTGCCACATATGGCAAAACTCGTCCGGGATATGTTTTTCTATCATACTCGATATATACTGTAGACATAACTTCTTCCGATTAATATGCAATCAAAGATTTGATTATTTTTGGGATGACGATAGCAAAAAGAATTATTGTTTATGTGGATGGATACATAGCCTTCTTTCGGCGAAAAATCTTGTTGTCGCGTCCTTCTGTTCTGACCAATTTGGCCCATTTTCAATACCAACCTTCGTGCAGAAACTTCGAATGTTTCTGCCAACTTTGAAGTCGATATCTTCATTTTTACCAAAAGGAGAGTGCCAGCAACACACCCCACACAAGCGGACAGACATCGCTAAATAAATTCTGAATTTCGCGTTGATCAAGAATAGCTATACTTTGTTGGGAATATAGCCCCTTCTTACAATGGTGGATATAACAAGTGTATAATTATCGATGTACAACACATTTTTTACTCTTGCCTAGAAACAAGCGTTTTTCCCCCACGAAAAAGACGATTAGCACTACTTATGCACATGTATTGTGTTACACGATTTCTAGGTGCACTGAAAATCCCCGTTTTATATGGTTTTGCGATTAACATAAAGCAACCGAAGATCTCATTAATCTACTTGTGGAAATTAATAGATTTCATTACGGAAACAGTTCAAATGCAATTGAAAGCTTTAAACTAAATACTCTACAATTTCAAGGCCTAATTTAAGAAAAAAGAAAAGTTATCAAAGTTTTTGTTGTTTAGATATTTGCGGATCCATCGACCGCAAGAGCAGATTATCGCGCTTTTCGTGATGGGAGAATGTGAAGCAAAAAGATTTAAATAAAGCTATTGTTGTGGATGCAGTTTAAGGCGGTGTTTCATTAAATGAGCGAACGAGAGATATTCTAAATTCGGTTATGTCGGTGACGTTGATCAAAAACGTATATAACAACGTGGAATTCCCAATGCATATTTCTATGCACCACAAACTAATGGAACTAATAGATAGAAAACTAACGCAAAAGATTTTGTTTATCACTAAGCTTCCTCTAATACTTTGGAAGCCTTTCATTCCGTACTCTATACATTACACTTAACTGTACTAAAATTATAGCTTTACCCCCAAAAAAAAAGGAAAATGTAGTTTACTTCAAAAAAATTCAACTTTTTTTCAATGAATAGGAAAAAGAAATACATGCACTCGCACCTAGATAAATGCCTACAATATTATTGACGTAAGCTGTTCAAATTCAAATAAATGAAATAAATATTAAGTAATAAGACTACCCCCATCTATATGCCCGCTTATGTTTGCATAGATATTTACTTAACCTTGTTGCGATAAGCTTGTGTACACTCAGGTAATAATAAAGATAAATATTAATAAAATGCGGATTGCTTGCGTAAGACTTCTCTCTGATAAATCTTTAATTAGAATTTCCTCTCCTTTAGAACCACTAATTATTGACAAAATTGATTTCATCACGTCATCCGATATTTTTAAATGGCAATGCTAACATGCAATGAGTAGATAGGCCAGGGCAGAACATCAATCCGTCCGGCAAGAAAATTTCGATCGTCCATCTGTCGCCATAAGGGTTTCTAAGCCAATGTGTAACCGATTGTGGAGTGTTTGTTGGATAAAGAACGAAATCCTCCTCCCCATTACTCCCAAACTAGCTAACTTCCCAACGTTACAATCTCCGACCGCCTGATGTTTTAACTAAATTAATGTAACATATTACTTCGTTACACAAAAGTTTTTGACTTTGAGTAGATGATTGAAAATATTACTTTCTGTCACACAATAAATGACGTAATACCGGTAGAACTCTCACGACTTTAAAAAATTGAAAAAATATATAGAAACATTTGTTGAAAACAGATATAATATTTTTACATTGATGCCAGGCATCGGTGCATTTGCAAATATAATTATATTATTAAATATATATATAAAAAGTTGTTGTGAGCCCACTAAGTAACTATTACTAAACTTTACGTCTATTCAAATCATATGAGCTGAATATATATATACCTATATATTTTTTTTTTTTGTTGCTTGATTTTCGTTCAACATTTATACATAAAAAAAAAAGACCAAAGATCTAGGTAACCTACAAATATATACATATTCTTAAGTTAAGTGCATACGGATATCTGGACGTTAGACGCTATACAACAATGTTCTTACATTCTTTAGATTCAATTAATTCAAACACTATTCGCGTGAAATGAAAACTCTTGCCGTTTCATCATAAATCAATAAATAAATACAAATTGACAGCATACTAAAGGCCAGCCCATACACAACTGTCTGCTTGCCTGTCTAACTTTACTACAACAATAGTTTTATTAATATTCAATAAATTGTTTTCATTAAATTTTTTCTATTAAAATCACGGGGATTATTACAAATAAAAGGCCGTTGACTTGACGTCATTTTCTATTTATTTATTTCGTTTTGAGATTAGCGTGCGATATAAACTTACGGTGTTTATAAAAATTGAATCATCAAATTTAATTTTTATTTAAACCGATTACTTGTTTTTTTCACCTTTCTCAGATCAAACTGGTTGCAATAATTATTGAGAGTTCATTTGCATTTACAGCAACTTTGTAAAAAGTTCCAACGTCTTTCACTTTTTTTTTTTGGTGTTTTTCTTTCTTTTATTCGTAATTGTTGAATACATATATATATATGTATATATATATATATATATATATATATATATATATATATATATATGTGGGTCTGTTTATTAAATTAAGAGGTAATATTGTTTTCTTTTTTGGGATCAAAAATTAAATTTCTTAAATACAAAAATATAAGTGCAACACAGGTGCGAAATTGTAATTGTCTCAAAAAAGCAATTTTTCTGTATACAGTTCTAGAGTCCATATTACAGGTATTTCAAATACATTTAATTGATTTGCAAGTGCAAAAAAATCGATTATTGATGAACGAAATTTTGCCATCTCCCTAGAGGTGTTCAAAAGCTGCACGCAAGCTTTGAGGATAAAACGTAAAGCGAACTTTTTTCATTCAATTCGATTGAATTGAATTTCAATCCCAACTTCAAATTAGGATTCTATAATAAAGCCGGTAAAATTTTCTTCAAGAATTTAATATTTACGAAATGAAAAGAAAAAAAATTCAAGTCGAGAAGATTTTTGAAAAGCAATTTCTCAACAACAAATTTTGGCTTATCCTTCTAGACAAATTCTAGAAAGCGGAAAATTGCAACGTGTAGTATTATGCAAAGAGGAAGAGAAACCATGAAACAAAAAAAAAATAAATAAAAAAAATTTAATAAATAAAAAAATAAAAATTGTTTTATAAATTTATCGCGCGTTGTTTTTAAAAGAGAGGGAATGAAATTTTTTATTAATACAGCAGTCAGTAATTCTCCAATGAGGAAGTGAGAAAAAAACAATATTTTTCTTTCTTGCGAAATTCGTAACTATTCATCGATATAGTCTCCATCAAGTGAGATATATTTAATGCAACCTCCAAGATCCCCACAATATCGTTATCTTTTTTATAGAACGATTTGTCAACCCCATTAAAATACATGTCAGTTTTCGCAATGGCCTCATCAGTTGATCCAAATCTTTTTCCCTGCAGCCTGTTTTGGAGATTCTCAAGCTGGCGAAAAGTCCCTGGACGCTGCATATAGAGAATATGGTGGGTGCATTCGAACTTCAGTGAATGCAATGCTCGCCATTGTATACCATCGACTGGTGCGGCAATTATTTGGAAAGCAACTTTCTCAGGCTGAAAGTCTCATGTAAGATAACGAATACAATGACCTTTTGATATCTTTGGAGTGTTAACTAATTTGTGCAACTTTACTTTTCGATTATCGAGAATAATTTTTTATACTCATCCCTGAAAGATAAAGGATATATTCAGTTTGTCGAAACGCTTACCACGCCCAGAAGGAAGCATCAGATATCTCACAAAGTATACATGTGATCAGCATCAAAGTCTAGATCGATTTAAACATGTCTGTCTGCCCGTCCGTATAATGTCTATTGTAAACATTCGTCTGAGCGCAAAAAGGAGCCCATCGACATAAAATTTCTTGCACGCAGTTTGCTATTAAAAATGGACCAGATCGGTCAAAGGATACGCTCACATCACTACGTAAACTACGAACACCTCTATTTTTCAAAACGAATAAAAAATTGGTTTTCTACTCATTTGCTAAAATCAAAAAAAAAAATCTTAAAATTGTATTTGAGTTCTCTTTTCATCGTAAGTAAGTTGCAAGACAACCCCACGAGAAAGATGCGAGATTCTGCTTCCGGTTCTGATTCTCTGAAATAGTGACATATTCAACCTCCTTTTACTTTATTTCTTCAAAGAGAAACAGATTTTTACGTACAGCGAAAAATTATAATACAAAGCGGAAGGAGAAGCTATTACCGTAATATTTTCTTTCATTAATCACGTTTCGCACTTCATTCCATTCCATTCCATTCTATTTTATTTAATATCTAACATCTCTGTGAATCACATCTCTGATTGACCTTGCAATTTCTGCAATATTTTATCGTTTATAAACTGTTAATACTGACTGTCGGCCGTACTACAAGCAACGCCATAGCGACGTCAAAAGCGACAAGATATTCATAAATGTTTTTTTGCTTTTTTTTTTTTTGATATGACTTTCGTGACTTCATTTTATAATCAAACTTATTGTTCCCATTACTCTGACAAATCAAATTTGACACAAAGGCACAAGAACAACTATGGCAAAAAAGCAGCTTGCTTCCTCTTATGCTTAGTGTGACCGGTCACAATATTAAGATACGGATTTAGCATGAATTAGCAACAATTTTCGTAAGTAACCTTCCTCCTGCTGGCATTAATAACAATAAACAATACAGACGAAAAGAGCGTACCACAAAAATTTCATTCATTTTTATCGAACTTTTTCGCCCATATTGCTGAAGCGTTTTGCTTCTTGTTCTTATGTTATGATGATGTTATGGCATTCATTATATGTATACAATTATATTATGGCTACAGTTGCAAAATTTCGGATATCAGAACTAGTTTCAAAACAACTTGACTATCGTTTTTTGCACCTCACTGAAATTTTTACTGGGCGCAAACGTGTTAAAAGCAAATTCTCTCTTTAAATTTTTTCAAACCGTAAGAGAGAACGGAGACAACAACACATGGCTCAAGATGTTCATCATTCTACGATTTGTTCACTCTCACTGATATTGTTATTACTATACCTATCGATCCACATAAATTCCATTATTCCGATAATAACATCCAGATATATATATACTTCAAAAACGGACTTAGCTTTGGAATATTTTTGGAGGGACAGCACATTCCAATTGGCAAACGTTGTTTCTACTTCAACGTTTATACACTTTTTTACACGTATTGAATACGGCTTCAAGAAACGCGATGAAGCAGTGTGTAGTACAAGGATTTGACTTACATCGCATTTTATCACGCGATTGACGAGTGGCAAACGCCCACAAGTGGTAAATTAAAAAATGGAAAAGCCTTTGCATCGTTCTGTTCAAGGTGTTCAATATGTCGAAATAAAGGGCATAAGTGAGTTACATTTTTTTTGCTCCAACAATACAAAACAAAGTCATTCTCATATCGAGTATTCACTGGGGATAAAAAATGAGGATTTATTTTGAGAAGCTTAAGTGCAAGGCACTTCGCAAGGTACCAAGGCACGTCGACCATTCACATCGAATGCAAGGCCACATCACTTTCGCAGAAAGACGATGCTTTGTGTTTGGTGGCATCAGAAGAAAGGGTGCAGTCTATTACGGATTGTTAAAGCCTAGTGAAACGCTACCAACCGTCATTTATCGATTTAAACCATTTGAAAAACGGTTCAAAAAACGGTTAGGAGAGAAATGAAGAAAAGCAACGCAAGGTGACCACCACTTTTCGTATGAATGATAAAACCGAAGCATTCAACTGGAAAGTTCTAGCCCATGCGGCTTACTCATCACTCTTGACTTGTTTCAGTTAGCACCTTTTTGCCTCCTTGGGTAACGCGTTTACTTAGCAGGAGACGTACAAAGAAGTCTCGATAAATAATGCGCGGCGAAAGATTTTTATTTAACAACCTGATAGCCACAAACTGCCAGAAGGATGAAAACAACAAAAAGAGGAACAAGCCAACTGAAGAGCGTGCTTTGAATAAACCAATCATTTTTCCGAATTTAACGTGTTATTCCGCTTTTACACATCTCTGCTGATTGGGTAGTGTGATTGCTTTAAAGCATAATGAGTCAAAGTTTACTTTTTATCCTTCCGTAGTTTGTCGTTTTTATTCGCGGGCTGACATGCCCTTGCTTCGGATGGGATTTCGATTCAAAAAATTCGAAGAGAATGCTGATAACATACGCGTGGTCTAATGAACACTATTCTAGATCGCTCCCATTAATGGGCCGTTGTTTATACGCTTATACGGTAAACATATAATATATGAAAGTTTTTAACAAATTTTTTGGACATGGATGTTGTTTACCTAGCTATACAGCTTTCTGAAAAGCTTTCGTGTGCTCGACACTTATATATAAATTAAAATACGTCCAACTCACGTGATATGGTTTCTAAGTCAAAAATATTTATATGGGAAAATGCGACTTTATTTTGTTATTTTTTTATTTTATTGTTTATGTTCTATCCTTTACCTATATGAATATATACTTTTGTTAATTATTAAATTTCACTCATTTGCAATAACATGACATACAGAGACCATTGACTGAGAGTGAGAGAGAAAGAGAGCGACAGAGAGGGAGAGAGAGTGAGTGATAAACAGCTGACAGGAAAGCAGGTTTTAAATGAAAATTTAGTCGAGAAAAAGAATAAAACTTTTATTGCCTTAAGTATATTACGATTATCACAACAAATAGTTCCCACTGTACACACATCGTGTATCTAGTTATGCATATGTATCTCATCTATGCGAAATAAAGCATTAACAGAATAAGTATATACGTATATGTATATAATTATAAAGAATGTGATCTCCTTCGACAATGACCTTGGCCTTTAAAGTACAACGGCAGAGGAGAGATAGAGATAGATTGATATAGCTGACTGAACGCGTGTGTATAAAATAAAAACAAATAAAAAGGTGAGAAAAATCGATTTCTTTTCATTTTTTTTTTCTTAGACTGCCATAACAACAACAATAATAACAACAATGTTGAGATTGAATAAAGCAAGAAAGTAGACAAGAAAAATTATTACTACTAAAGTAAACAGAGAGCAAGAGCAGAGGCAAAAGCAAAAGCATCGTTAAAATTGGGGCAATTATCTTTCCTTTTTTCTTGGTGTTTTTTTTTTTTATTCAAGATCCGACGAAACGAAATTCTAGAAAGTTTGCACAAATGAAATTTTCAATGTTATTTGTTTAAAAAAAACTAAAATAACCAACCGACCCATAGCAATTGTTACGTTATGCATACTCACATGTTGTACATATGCAACACACACACAAGCACACGCACACTCACACTCACTCACTGCCAGACAAAAAACGCTTTTTATTGTGAAATTACATAAGCCATATGAAAATTGAAAATATGAATTTTTTCGAAGGAGCTTCCGATTTGCGTAAGAATATGCAATAGATGCGCACGGTTTCGTTATGATGACAAATTTTCAAGCAATTTTCAAAATTAATAAATAAATTATGTAATCGATGGTAAGTAGAAATTGTTATTCAATATATTCTGTTGCTTAACAATTGAGAATTTTGCTTTTTATCTTCTATTTGTGTTGCATATTTCTAAATATAAAACAATACCTTTTTATTATAATTTAATAAATGTTCTGACCTCGACGCGTTTTATATATTTTCCTCTTTTTTTTTATTATTATTATTTATTTATTATTAAACGAACAAAGTAAGAAAATCGATGTGAACGTTGAGAGCGCTACGCGTCGACTAAAAAATATCTCCAAGAATATTTCATTAAACTAAATCGTAAATACGAAAGGAAAACAAAAAGCAATACGTCAGCATTTTTTCAAATTAAATTTGAAGAGAGAGGTGCAAAGTAATATATATGAAAACAAATAAACATTCAAAAGTACGAGATATAATAAAAATCTCTATTTGAACAAACAAGTTCAATAAACATAAAGAAAAAAAAAAAACCAAAAACAAGAAAAAAACGAAAGCAATTATCTTCTGTCTAGACCGAAGCTACGAACACCCACAAACGGGTGGGTCTTGCTCTCTTGACCTTTTTAGTACCGAGATATTCATAGGTCGACCTAGGCTCGTTATTATTTATGCCTTATGACAATTATTTTAATTGCTTTTGACGATTGATTTTATCAAAGCCTACTATCGTTTACTTATTGAGGCATAAAAGCTGAGATGCATGGAAATGTTGTTCATACTCAGTTACGAAAAATGACAAAAAAAAAAACACTAGATCCAATCTTTGCCTCTTTGTGCATTGAAACACTAGCAATCAGGGTCGTAAACTTATAAGATCTCCGCGGCATAGAAGTAGGACAAGAAGGGCAGATAATGTCGATCAAGAAGATACACATGATCAGATGTTATAAATATTTCCATATATTATACATGTGACCGTAGAACAAGTGTAATTTTTAATAGCCATTAAAAGACACATTTTTCTCATTTAAAATCGAACATATTTCCCTATATTAAGCCCATTTGTAGCAAGAAGGAAAACAATCGCTTAACTCGAAATACCCTTTTAGCCTTTAGGGAAATGTTGAAAACGAAATTGTGCAAACACATTCAACTGCAGAGTAAACAATTTGTATTAATTAAACGCCACCTTCATGCATTAAAAACGAGGAGACCAATCTAACATGCCATAGTCTTTTGATAGGGTTCGAAAAAAAATTCTGTCGCTTAAAGTAAACTTGAATATTATAAATTAAATTTGAATGTTTACAATTAAAACGAAATGGAAAAAAAAAAACAACAAAAGTGAAAAGGAAACACAAGAGAACTTTAGATAACAGAAATTATAATATGAGTAGAATTTTGGTCACTTTTAATTAGAAACATTTCAAAAAAAAAAGGCCAGTCATTTTTATTTCTTAGAAAATAGTACTTGTAGAGGCAAAAAATTGTTTTAAACAAATTGCCTGCATCAGCTTATACAGTCGCCGATGTCTATTCCACAAATAGTTAGGTAGCTATACAATTTAAAAAGAATATAAGTCGGCGCAACTGCAACCTAGAGTAATAAACATAGGCCAGCATTAGCTTCTGATCGTTGCGCGCCGACTTGCTTTAACAATTAGTAATTAATGATATGAAACTCTATATATACGTGATATATATAATTTCAGAAAGTCGAGTAATTATTTCAGTAATTTGCAGTAGACGAGTAGAGAGAAACCACCATTTGACTTAAACGCTATCGCATCTCCTAGTGCACTTTTAATATATAAAGTTTTCTTCAAGAGGAAAAAATATATTCTGCAGATTGAAGGAAAGTGGGCAAGGATTTGTAGAAGGAAGTTCACAAGTTTTTGTTGACAAGATTTCTAGACATTCCAATTATCGGAAAGGATATTCATCGTAGACGCTTTACAACAAACAATTATAGCGAATTAGTAAAACCGAAGGCCTTTGTGTCCGTCCTACATAAACCACGGCCTTATAAGACAACATTAGGTCAATTTAGTGACGTTGATCTGTTTAGCCGTACGTCCTCTGTTGTTACAAGGCTTAGGGTTGCAAAGTATTAAACAGAAAACATATAATTCTCTGATTGATTGACTGAATCCGGTAAAGGGCGTCAGGTGCCCACAATAAGCATAACTATTGACCATTGCCGCTTAAAATAAACACTAGTCTACTAACACGACTATATTCAAGCAAAGGTACACTTTCAACTTTCCGTCCTAAATTCTAAGATACTGAGCAGTTCTTCAATAGGCATATGGACGGAATGACCTTTTATGATTTTTATTCATACGCGTAGACTAACTAATTTCATCATCGCAGACAAGTTAATATACATAGATATGAAATAAAATGACAAATTCTATATGTTAACGCACTGCCGCCTGTGCTATACATCATCAACCTACTTGACATGGACAAAGTCTAATGAAATAGTTACTAACTTGGACATCGTTTTTTTTTTTTTTTTAACGTGACGTAGTAAATTCAAATTGATCAATTAACGGGCGTTATCGCTACAATCTTTAGAGGCACCGACGCTGTATACATTACTTCTCTATGACTTTTATCACTATTCAGAAAATTAAACATTTATGACATCAATTATTAATTTAACATATTAATATTTATTTATAGAAACAAGCCCGCCTTATAAAATTTGTTTTGCTTCTCACATTTAAAAATGTAATCGCGATATTAATTTTAGTGAAGTACTCAGTCAGAATTTTATTTTATTTTTTCTACTAATCTGAAATGGAAGCATTGCAATATTAAACGTGACAATAATGACCTGTTATATTAGCCACGCGGTGGTAGCAATCAAAATTACATATCAGCTATGCAATCAGTTCTTCATCTATGATGTATATATTCTGAAATTACTTATCTAAGCACGCGCTTTACTTTGTAAACTTTGTACATCTATTCTCAATTTTTATAGCCTGCTCTATATAAAATACTGAGCAAGCCTCAGAAATAAGAATTCATCACATTTCTATTATCAAATACTGTAGGTCACGATAGTCTTAGCATTAAAATCCTCAAAGATGGTCCTCTCGTGTGTGGTCTCGTTTTGGACGTACGTATGAAACCATAGCATTGCTACCTGCTTAAGTCCCTGACAGTTGTAAGCCACCGTTGAAAAAGTTAATTTTATTTTCGTTTCAATCACACTCCGGTAAGGCTTATATATTTGTACGTAGATAATCGCTGTCAGTGTTTTAAGGTGGGCAATATACGGTCAGAGATAAGAGGAACTTGCGTTTGGTGTACCACAAGAGTGGTCCGATCCAGGGCCGATCTTGTCTAATATATTCATAAACATTTTGGTCATAGCTGCAAAATTCATTTGTATGCCGATGATGCGTAGATTTACTTCTCCAGTCCGCGTGGACAGGCAGTTAACTTGGCTCGTCATATCAGCATCACGCTGATCTTGATCGGATTGCACCATGGTCTGGAATGAATAACTTAAACTCAAAAGCTGTTACAATAGCAAGGTTTGATGCTGGCTCTCTGCCTAGCGTTAAGCTGTTAGGAGGAAGAGTTGAGATTGTCAATGTAGTGACAAATCTTCGATTTAAAGCCAATTCTTTTTTTATAGTAATGAAAATGCATAGTATTTTAGGAAAGCTATGGCTTTCGTTGGCCTTTGTTTCCGTTGAAAGCATTTTTTGCTGTTCCGTTAATATCATATGGAGCTAATATACACGGACATCTCGACTATGCCTATACTCCACGAGGCGGTAAATAGGCATACGAGATATGTTTACGGTAAACCTAAGCATGATACGATACCATTATACTCCTTAAACATTTTGGACAGCAATTTAGCGACTTACTTACACACCAGAAACTTCGTTTTTATTTATAAGATCTCGCACACCTATATTACGAGGTACGTGTGTGAGAAACATCAGCTCGTTAATCCTAAACGTACAATGAGTCTTATATTGCCACATTGTCTTGCGTCTATTTTATGTTAATACTGCAAAAATACGGAATTGTTTGCCTACAAGTACTAAATCAGTTGTTAGCACGCGGAAGTTTACCACCAAAGTTAACGCGTTCTATAACACTTCTTTCAATGCGGGATTGTTTTAATCTGTTTTAACGTCATGTCAACACATCACTGCTGACGTATCGTATGGATTATCTAGAAATCGTTTTCTTCTTTTTGTTAGGCATTATTACCCCCTTCCCATTGATATTGTGTACTTAAGAGTAGCTGCAACATTAGGAGATTAGTGTCTATTTCGGACTAATAATTGTTTTCCTAGAATATTAGGTTATAGTGTAGTGGTTGATACTTATTTAAATTGCTGTACTGTAAGAGACATATTGCAGCTTCGAAAGTTTAGCAAGTTCCTGGCTTTCAAAATTTTAAATAACCTGTTTTTCCTGTCAGATTCACTGATTCATTGAATTCACAATTATTTAACCAATTATAGTCAAATTCATATTTTTCCTAAAACAATATTAGTAGCGGTAGTAGTTCATTTGAATGGAAGATAAAGTTAAGGCCGACATCGAACGACATTTCCTAACTTTTTCGAACATCTGGATTAATATGTCCATCGGCGTTTCAAACCTAATAATATCTTATCATGACGAATTCCTTTGGGTCTTATGATGAATTCCAAAATAGGTTCTCATAGTCCATTAAACGCACGGAAGCAATCACATTGGATCAAAGTCAATCTACTTACAAGATGTGCAATTTATTTATATTAGCCTCATCATCTGACCTAGAAAGTTGGCAATTTGTCTTATGCAATCTTGAGTTTTAATTTTATGTAGTATTTTTTTCATTTGTTGTTTGATAAGCTGAACGAGGTAATACAGCTTGACAAATGTTTATCTTTTCGTTCAATAAAGATTTTATTGTGCCTATGCATAAAGTAAAATGCAACGAAACGATTGAATGCAACTAATTGAGAAAAAGTTTCTGCTCGTTTTGTGCAGAGATCGTGGAATTTAGTAGAGAAAGAAAGAGATAGACGAGTCGAGCCCCCATATTTTATAGCAGTTTTTATAAGAAAACGGCAAGTTGTGAGAATTACACCAACGAACCAGTGTAGTGAAAAGCAAGAGAAGAGCTAAGAATTCCAGAAACAAAGAGAGCGAGAGTATTGCAATTATCAGAACAAATAAATGTAAAGACTGTAGAGCAGCTTAAGGCCAAGCCTCCAAGGTGATAAAGACAAGATTTTTTGTTTTAATTAATAACAAGAAAAAAGGCGGCTTTTAAAAATGCACCCGCATGCATACACAGTTGTAAATTAGAAAGGAAATACGTAATGACTCAGACATATGCTCGAAATACGCAATAATAATGCAAGTAGATACAACGAACACAGTTCAATCTCCCTGCATGAATTGCGTCATTCGGTCTTGTAAAATTAATGAATTAATGAAACGATTAAAATTTGCTAATTTTAATAATTGCATGTATTTGTGAACACAATTCTGCGCCTGTCTAGTCTAGTGTTTTCGCATCTACACATGCATGCACTTTTTGTTGCACGAATTTACAAAATTTTTCTTAAAGCGTGGTTACATAAATTCTTAGCTTTCATAAAAAAAAGACTCTAATAAGATTTTATGGCTGCACAAATTTAAATAGGAAATTTTTACCACTTTTTTAATACAAAATAAATTCGCGTAGTATTACACAACTTGAGTTTCTTTTCGCACACAAACGTCACTTGACCTCGTTTAAAATTTTTCAATGAATTGTCCAATATAAGTGAATGTTTGCAGCTCTTATTGTTATATGTTTTTGTAAGTTTTTTTTTCTAATTTTTTTTAAGGTATTTTTATATTATTTTTTTCTACAGCTTTTACCTGAAACGTCGAATAGCAATCACTTTAACTCACTTTTGCAACAAATAATGCTGTTAGTATTGCCAACGTTTAGAAACATATTAATGTTGCAATTGTGAAATGTTCTAAACAGGAGAAATTACGGAGATCGCTTTTAAAATTCATTGCAATTTTGGTCAAGTTTGTGGAAAACAAAATATTTTATATATTATGGTAAGCAATTGCATTGATAGTAATAAATTTTTTAAAGCTTACTAATAAAAAAATGTGACGTAAAAACGCTTGTTATATACAGAAGTTCATAAATAGAAAACTTTTATTGCATAGTTTAGAAAGGCAATGCCAGATGAAAACTTTTAGTTGAAATAATGTTTTTTTTTGCGAAAATTGGGAATCGAAGGAGTAACATAATCTCACCAGCCTTGACTTAGAAGTAACATCGTTCAACTACGCTTGAGTTTGGTTTGTTGCTTTAAATAAATAGAATAATTTTTGTCCTTTTAATTTACATCTTAATCAATTTAACCGGTGGAGATCGCTTTAAATATGGTTTCAACGAATTTATTAAAAATGGATTGACTCATTAAGTCAATTTCTCGTAAACCTTTTGTTGAAGTGTAAGATTATTCTATGGCCTTTGTGTGTGGCGTTGTGAGTAATACCATCATAATCCTTTTAATTCAAATAAATGAAATGACAAAATAATGGAAAGTCGAAATTAGCTGCATGCGATAAGCCAGTAAATATTTGTTACACAAGCATCTATGAAAAATGTTCTACATGAAATAGAAACTTATTGAACACGGCGGGAATGTCTATTAAAATCGAACTCGAATAGATAATTTGTATAACCTTAAATTTCGCTTATAGATAGTAAATTTCTGATGGAGAGAACTTTACAGAAGAACATACACACAAAAAATGTTTATTTAAACTTGTCAAGGTTTTGATAAATAGTAATATGATATTAGTGCTGGTACTATCAAAAGCACTTGTACTTTCCCTAAACTACGTTTATTATCATTAGACATATTGTAGTTATTTTATATCAATTCCATCTCTAAATAGCTTATCTAGTATATAAAATGATGGATAAATAACGCAGATGGAGAACCTAAAAGAATTACATCGAAAGGCAACCTTTTATAAATTGTTAATCCTAAAGCATATACAATGCTCTTTATAATCTTGTAATAATGATTATCAACAACATGTACAACTATATATATAATATTGAGTATAGTCTTTGTGATGCTTTTTTTATAAGGATTATTTTATGGCCGGCCTAGCGAAAA
Source organism: Glossina morsitans morsitans (assembly GCA_001077435.1). Classification (NCBI taxonomy): domain Eukaryota; kingdom Metazoa; phylum Arthropoda; class Insecta; order Diptera; family Glossinidae; genus Glossina; species Glossina morsitans. The sequence goes on along the minus strand of CCAG010004394.1, from coordinate 11,731 downwards.
AAAACATTTTTTCCTTAACTATGATTATATACCAATTTGTTGCACTTAGTTCATCATTATCGCATGGACTGAGTGTTTATGCAACTTGTTTTAAACAACAATTCAAAACTAGATACGTTCAGTTGAAGTTATGCATTCATGTATATGGTCAGTAATCTGTGTACGATCGACCATCAATTGCTGTAAAACAAAAACAAAAATGTTGCCTTGCATATGATTATGGTGCGAGCAGCTAAAACAAGTAACAACGTAACAACACATTCGCAAAGAAAGTGAATACATATGCGTATCTATGTACTTCATTATTTATCTATCTGCGCGTAGGAAAAACAAGAAAGAAGTTATATTCGGCTTGGGCCGAATTTTTTGAAACCCAGCATCTCCTCATTTCACTTCCTTTTTTTTTCATTAAATCAAAGAAATCAAAAATATTTAGCAATAAACGGTTAAATATGCTAACATAGTATATATGAGAAAATGAAAAATGAGCGTATGTTGAAATGTATAGCCATATAGTCGAAGGCCAGCTCAAATGCAATGAAATGCGTATAACCATAACTATATGGCAAGTTTCGGCTTTTAAATTCCTCTTTGTTGTCCTTTTCGCTAATTTGGATTGCGTTCTGCGATCGTCACGGCGCGTTCAACAAAACCAGACAACAGGTTTGAAAGCCCAAATCGTTAAATTGCAATTTAAGTCTCTTCTAAGTGCATGGGTCCTTCGATGTGTATTCCGAAGAATGATAAAGTATACGATGACAAACTTAATATACTTGACACTCGGTGGACGACAAAAAAAATAAAAAAAAAAAAATCTTTTTTGCTGAACTTGAAATCTCGTAATGATGACTTTGGAAAAATGTGTAAAATTTCATTTTCATTCGTTATAAAACATTAGAGTAAAGAGGTCGCTTACTAACGGCTTTTCATTTTTATTTCTCTCATTTTTCTTTTATTTTTATTGCGTACGTTCTCCATCCAGCCTCAGAAGATTTCATAAAAATGAAAATTATACAATTTTCATTTATTTACATAACAGTTATAGTAATTGTTGAATACTTTTGCATTCAAGTACAAAGTTTCAATTATCGTTACGATAAAGTATGAATTTTGTAATTTGATTCTTTTGTTCGCTTAAGTGTTTATTGTTTTATAAATTTTCTTTCAACTCTTAAGAAAACCAAGTGTTTAAATCCTCCACGTACAGCTAGACGTGTTGAGAATCACATTAAAGGTTGCCAAGAAGAGGTTAAAACTAAACTTATCCAAGGTGACAGAGAAGCAATAAAATTGAAGTTAAAGAATAAAAAAAAACGAAACTTTTTTTCAAATTATTTTACTTTTTTTCTTTTGTAGAGGCTTTTAAAATATTGAAAAATGAAGTTGCTCAGGCGCAAGCCCCAATGAATGATCACGATGATGATGATGATGATGATGGCGGCTTGGTATATATGGAGACATTGGATTCAGTAATGAAAAATGATGATAAATTTTGGCCCCATGATATGAATGAGGAGTACGTAGAAGGGGGAGGGGGAGAAGATGTGCAAGACAATTTTGGTTACATATCATATCAGGATGCGCCACACAGACGTATGGCGCGTTTAATACAACGCATTGGCCGTGTCGACGATATATCAAATGGTATTTATCATCCAACTTTAGTGCCATTCGAGGACAAGCGTATAGCCGGGGTAAGTATTAAACTAAAGTGTTTTGAAACTGTTTCAAATAACTAAAGTAAAACTAGTGCTAATCAATCACTGCAATAAAAGACAACCTTAGCCTTGCGCAGAAGGTCATACACTTCTAACATTTTCTTAAAAAAATATTAATATTTTTTCATTCATAATTTTTATCTAAAATCTCGAAAACGCAAAAAAAAAACGATTCAATTAGTTATAATAATTAATTAAAAAAAAGAAAAAAAAAAAAAAACAATTCAGTGGAAGCAAAGAAAATTTTCAGCTTAGACCGAATCATTTAACACATGACACGCTATTGTTGGGTAAACCTTCCATTATATATCTTCAGTGCAAACTGGCGGATCATAATGGATACACTACATTCGATCAAATAAAGACCAGACCGCTATGTGAGCGCATGATTCTATTCCGTAACTGTGAAATAACATTTGTAATCTTTTTACGAGGGAGACTCTGAGGTACTGTCTTCGTTTGTTTCTGTTAAACTCTTGTCACCCTTGCTAACGCCTTTCGATATTTCAACTTGTCCAATAGTTTATCATCGAACCATGAAAGGTATACGTTCTAGCTACACTCGAATATTACTTACGGGCGTTCGGAACTTACGGGCATTCGGGCTCCAATCAACTCTTTATAATGTCTTAGGAGAAATTTTCGCTCTTTACGAACACCGTACAGAAAAGCTTATGGGCGGGTATACTTGAAAGTCTTGATAAACTGGTGCTGACAGTTAATTGTTCTAATCTCAAAGTATGTTTTCAATAAGAGTGAAAAGAATGTGATGTTGTTTGAGAGACCATCGCAGCATGATAGTCATAGGCAGCGAGAGATAGGATTGATAGCAAAAATGAGAAATGATATGTGAAAACAATGTTGAGTGAAGGGTTAAGTTACCACTAATAATTGAATTAACGTAAAAGATAACTGAAAAATAATCTAAAGCATGAAGAAGAAGGGAAAGGATGAGAAGAAGGGAATAATACAAAGCCTTAGAATTAGGATTTTTAAGTTAGCCCTATATATATATATATATATATATATATATATATATATATATATACTATACTATACTATATATATGTATACTATAGTATATATATATACTAGATGTTCTTTGAATTTACTTCGTTAAAAATGAAAAATAAAAGTTTCAAGTTCAAATGAAAAACATATACTCTAGAGATTCGATATTTATGAGTCACAACATCTTGCTATCTTAACATACATGCTTTGGTAAAATGAAAACTTTATTATTGAAAAAAGAAAAAGAGGTGGAAGCTTTAGTCACCTGCTGGCGAATCTGACTTCTTTACGATATTTGAATGCATGCAAGATAAATGGAAGATATATTCCAGTCAGATTTTTGTACAATTTTGCACTACAGTTCGTCAAGGGATAAAAAGGGCAGATGAACCTTTTACCAGATTAAGTTCGTTTTCGGATTTGATGCGCATATTTATGTAAAGAAAAGTTTATTGCACTCAACTCATGGTAAAAGCTTCGAAATTTCAAGAATATAATTTATATATATATTATATTATTCATTTATTTTTGTGAAAGCGAAGACACGAACCCAAACTCCAAATTTTCTCGTCACAAGGACAAGGGAAAATTTGAAACTTTAGTTAACTTTATTGGACAACATTTTTGAGGTTTAAGTAACAATTTCAAGGATCGGACTGACAAACGGATATGTGTTATTCCTTTCTTCACTTTGATCGAGGATATGTATGCCTTGCAAATATTTGAAAAATCTAAAGGCTAATCAATATACAGTAAGTATGGAAAAGTTATAGCCATCTTTAGACATATCTTAACCACCTACCACTTCAGGTAAATGATTGCATTAAGGTTGCATTAATGTTGGACGTTATCTGATCAAGAGGCTGTAGTTACCATTTATCTTTCATAGGTTAGACATGGATTATCCAGCCTTTGTTTATTCAATTTTTAGCATTTCAGTTTTCTATGTCAACATTCCAACACACACGTTCTGATCATGTCAGACAAAAGGACATACATCGACGAAAATCGATAAGTTGATCAGAAATCTCATGTTAATTTGAAATATGATACGCTCTATACAAGCGTAATGACAAATTTAACATGTATTCCGCTGCTTCGGCGATGTGTAAAGAAATATTCATAATTAACAATGAAAATTAACTATAAACATAATCTATTATCTTGGCATCATTTTGCGCAAAACTTTATACAAGCGAATGCGTGGCATTGTTTAAGCAAATTTTGAGGTTACATTATGTACTGAAATGCGAATTCCAGGAATTATTTTCTTAAAAAACACTTTTTCCTATCAACTTTTTTATTCGATTTTTAAAGTTTGGTTTACAACAATTGCAAAATTTATAGTTGATGAAAAGCCTTTTCAGATTCAGATTGAGCGTAGAATAAAAATAGAAAACAGAATGGTATTTGTATTCAAATTGAAAACGTCGAGTAATTAAACTCAATGACACTTGGGCATCTAGTCAGCCACCCGCGAACAATAAAAATGAAAACATAAAATTTTGTTAACAATTAAATGAAAAAATTACAAAAAAAAAAAAAAAAAAAATGTCTAGTGAATAAAAAGAATCAACACAAACATGCACAAAAAATGCATATTTTAAAAATTATTACAAAAAAGGCAAACATATACAATAACACAAAGTCAAGGTAAATGATTAAATCAAATGGCTTCGAACCGCGTATACATAGAAACAAATGAAATTATAAATATAAACAAAACAACAAAAACGAAACAATTCAATACTGTTTTATATTTAATTTTTATTTCAACTAATTTTTCATTTGCAATATTTTCAATAAATTTTTTTTTTTTTTTTTTTTCTTTCAACTCTTATGTCAATATATCGCACGTCGCATGTAGAACTGCGTTAAGTTTCCTTGAATTAAAGGGATCTTCGAAAACAAATAAAATTGAAATTGTGCGGCTTCTGAAGAAAGGAAAGTTATGTTCCACCACCAAGATGGTGTTGTTGAGGATATACCTTCTTATTATTACCCTCGCAAATGTTATACGAATTATAGATGTTCCTTTTGTTTAACGTGAGTACCTGTTAGCAACTTTGCCTCACAGTGTCCGACGACGCACGAGTTAATTTTGCGTAACCGGCGCACTCCACAGAGTTAGACAATTCCTATAAGCTAGGGGCCTGAACTGCACTGGAGAAGCCAGATATATTTATTATGCATGGCTCAGTAAGCCCGCTTTGGGTTATGTTAATACCTATCATTACCTTCCAATTATTCGCTTAAGAAATGATGAAAACCACAATCACCACGATATACTCGGAAGAGCCGCACCCAGCAGTCAGGGCTCGCACATTGTTCTGCAGTGCACCAATGCTGTCACCTCGACCTACAGGTACTCGTCACCCCCGTGGAGCTTAAATTTAGACTATAAAGCCTTTAGCTATAGCCACTCTTGCCTTCGGATCAACCATACAGCCATATCCCGGCTAGCCAACACCAGACTACCTATGCTTCAAGACATATTTGCATCGGGTGCTACACCTGACATGCTGGGCTCCATGCTCTCGACTATTACTATTTCAACGTACTTTACATAACCAGTCGCAAAACACCAACGGCTGGTTTGTATTGAGAAAAGAAGTGCTCTTAGCAAGCTTCTTTCAGTGTACGCCTAAGTTATTCATCACGATGCTTGTGGCCAAGTTGTAGATAGTTTAAGGGTTTCACGTTAACCGGCAGACACCGGAAAGCCTCTCTATCAACTGTTGACCATTTATTTGGCCAATGCAGGAATCATGGGAAAACGAGAATTGGCACGTCTATGATCTCCCTATTACCATTACTGCTGGGGCGTCGTCACTGTTTGAGAGAAAGAGAGAGAGTCATAGTTACTCTTGCCAAAAAATACTTCTACGAATTACATTAATTTTTTAATTTTTCTTTTTTCTTCCAAGACCTGTGGACACTAACGACATTCGATTGAGAACGATCAAAAAATTATATTCAGCCGTTAACACTTCGACATAAGATCGAAGGATTATTAATTCGCATGTTATATATCACATTGTAGACTGTATATAAATTAAATCAGATTTTTGCATAATTTGGTAGCACCAGTTAGGTAGGTTATTGCGAAAATTAAGAAGAAGACTTAAATACCCAACCCTAGCTCTATATTCCACTGTCGGATTTGAAGAGAATTCAAAGACTCGATATTCTGACTGAACACTGCCTCTCACACATCGTGAGTCGTGAGTAGTAATTATCGTAACGTGCATGTACCTACGTACTATGTTTTTGTACGATTTGGCAGCATTGCATGTAACTACGCATATACGCACATTTGCGTATAGTCCGTTCTCGTGCTGTTTGCATATCATGAGAAACTGTCACTCAAAGCAAACAATTATAAGTTTTTCTTTTTTTTCTTTTTTTTAAGGAATGTGGACTTTATTTATAAGATTAGGATAATTTATTTACCGAATTAGAGGACCTTATTTCTAACATGTTTCTAATTGTTGTTCTATGAGACATTGTTAATACCCTACACCATTTGTGATGATAAAGGGGAGATTAAATGTGTGCGGATGTATCAGCGCAGGTTCGCGTCGTTGATTATTCTGATCGATTTAAGATTATCTGTCTGGTCGTCTGATCACATATTTCTTTGTTCAATCCTCAAGACGCAATTTTTAGTTTTTTTTCGGCGAAACAACACATGTTGACGTGTTTTAATTCAACCGCCAGAGCTATTGAAAATGATCTGAATCGGACCTCTTTTCAAGCCATTTTTAAAATTGCGCGGCAATATACGCTAAATGTCGTCTTTGTCACTTTGCGATGTACTAAATTAAAATGAAAAACTTGCATCGGATAGTTGAGTTTTTCAATTCCGCTTTTCACATTAGCGTTCTTAAGGGGGGTGAGCCTTTATATGGCCAAGAGATCGAATTTTTTGGTATTTTATGACGAAAAGAAGTGAAAAATAATAAGATCTTTGACAGAGAGCTCCCTCCTGCCCACTCCCTCTTCTTTGCCAACAACATAAGGGCATCCATGAAAGGTAAGTCTTCCCATGAAAATGAAGAGCTATTTTTGTTATTTTATCACGAAAATAAATATAAACACAAAATATGTTCGCTGAAGATGTGTAGGATGTTCAACGATCGGCCTTGTCTGACTATAATAATTGTACTTCGTTCCTTATGCTATTACTTCTACTCATCGGATAAGTCCGCGTATATATATTGCGTTCCACGTCTACGATAGCTTTTATTATGTAATCGTAAATAATTACTAACATATATGCTTGTCTTAAACAATATATTTTTACTTTGTTTCCTAGTGCCTGCTACATTGCGTTTATGCAAAAAATAATGCTATTGATAAAATGGGCTGGCCTACCCTGGATGGCTTAGTCGATTTTTATTCGGAGGGCGTTAACGAACATGGCTTCTTTATGGCTACTTTGCGTTCAGTTAATTTATGTTTAAGAGCTGTTACCAATAAATATCACGTTGATCGCCATAAATTGCCCGAAAAAGGTGAAAGTTGTGATTTAGCTTTCGATGTATTCGACTGCATATCAGATCAAATAACTGGTTATTGTATGGATCATTATAAGCCATGAAATGTATTGAGTAATATTGCAATTATTATAATTTATAAATATTTATTAAATTTATAAGAAATATAAAAAAAAAAAAAATAAATAAATAAATCGACGTTTAAGTACAGCCTTGGAAAGAAAACTTGGTAAATTTCTACGCAAAAATCTGCCTTGATGGACAGACAAGAAAGAGTAAAGAAATGCATTGTTGCTCATATAGGCATTTCTGTTGCGATTCCTTTTCCAATTTATCCCAAATTTTGTATTCCCAATGAAATTTTGTACGCAAGAAATAGCTTAAGATAATCGGAGCCTCTCACCTATCCGTTTGCCGCATTGGTGTTTGCAAGACATATCTCATCACGTTCTGAATGAAGCTAATCTGTTCCATTCATTTGCTTATTTATTAAGCCCGCATTTATTCTCTCTTTAAGGCACTGCACTAATATCCTTTTAAGCCGATTAAGGCTCCAAAAGTGATTTCTAGAAGAAAGCATTCAATGCGTTTACGAGAAAAGCTAAACAAAACCGATGTAGCAACTAGATCGAATATAGGACTTTTCCTGTAAGTAGAATTTATTTTTAAGAAGAGAGCGAGAGAGATTTTATAAGCTCTCTTGATGAATTTTAAATTCATTCCCGATACTTATTTTACATAATGTGAATGTAAAAAAACTACTTAAGCAGCAGAAGTCACTTTAAATGAGTGGCTCTTTATGATTGTCAATTTGGATTTCGTGATGACCGTAACACATCCGGTCCTTTAATTTATCTTACTGAGCTAATTAGAGAAAATCTTTATCATAATAAAATCTCTATATTTATCTTCCTGCGTCTTTCGAAGTCCTTTGGTAGAGTCCCTCCTTTACCCATTCAACTTTCCTAGAAGTGCTTACTTACTCAAGCGCAAGCAATTCGTTTCGGTTAACGACATTTAAAGTAAACTCGGAGGTTCCTTGAGGGGTCAGTTTTACGTTCCACCCTGTTTAATCTTTTCGTAAATGATTTAACGGAAATAACATGGAAAGTCGTGTGCACGCCTTTCTGATCGGATTGAAAATTGAAAAAATAAACGAATATCTAGCAAGAATTAATAATTGTATGCTCAACAATTGTCTTTCTGTTAATGCGAGCCAATCACCTCGCGCCCTTCTTTTCAACCGCGCTGAACTCGATAACAATCGATGGCAAATGTAAGTTTACCTTATATATGGATAACATTAACACAGAGGTTTGTATGGCTTTGCAAAAGCTCTAAAATCTTAATGTTTGCCTACCCATTGGCATCAAATTTAAACTCGTTCACACTCTTTTAATATCACATAGAAATTATTGCATTGAAGTGGGCCCGCGGGACGTCCTCGATATAATCTTACTAAACTGAAATTAACCATTCACAAGGTCGTGAGATTTATCTACACATAATATCCGTCCCAGACACCATGTTCCCTCCTTCTTAAAATTCTCGTTGAAAGGTTACTTTAAGTTTAGGCTTTTCATTGATTTCTTTAACGTTATCCAAATGCAATCAGCCCGCTTCCTTAGCTTCCTTAGATCTAGTAGGCAACCCTCAATTAGGTATTCACTTCATAACGAACTCAGTCGATATGCGCTGCGCTCGTTGTTGGGACAATTTCCCTCTAAATCTTAGAACTCTTAACACCGGGACTACTCTCTCTCTTAAGTAAAGCTAATCTCTTGAATAATGTACACCTACATATGGACAATGGTCTCTTATCCGTAACCGGTTTTTTCTTCCCCCTTACAAGCGTTGTAACAGGTTTAGGAGTTTAATTACCTGAGTATAATTTAATTGTAAAAGTACTTGCACGTTGTAAAATGCGTAAACTATGTAACGATGTAAGGAATTGGCTTTTGTAAGCTTTGTTGTAGCTACGAAATTAACAAAGAAAAAAAGAAAATACTTATTTCAGTAGTGCATCGCACATTACGAGAAACCTGATCCTTTTCAGCTTTTCATTATAAAAATAGAAAAAAGAGTTACATCTAAATAACATCGATCTTCTTACACCCATCGCCGAAGGGTGAGGGGTATATTCATTTTGTCAAAACGTTTGCAACGCCCAGAAGGAAGCATCAGAGACCCCACAAAGTATATATATATAGGATCAGCATGAAATCCTAAATAGATTTAAGCATGTTCGTCTGTCCGTCCGTCTGTTAAATGCCTGTTGTAAACATTTTCCTGGCCGCAAAAATTAAGCTATCGACTTCAAATTTGGCAGAAACATTGCAAGTTTTCGCATTCAGGTTAGTATTGAAAATGGGCCAAATCGCTCGAATGACACGCCGACAGAATCACGTTAACTAAGCATACCTTTGTTTTTCAAAAGGAATGAAAAATTTGACTTTTTGCTCATTACTCATAAACTGAAGCGAATAAATGTACAAGAATTTGAAGGCATATTCTATGGACGATGCTGTAGCATATGTGCACATACCCTATACCCTATATTATAGTGTATCAAAATTTAGTTATTTTTTCAACACCTTTATAACGCGCAGAAACAAGCTCCGAAAACACTTCAAAGTGTATGAATGCTTGGCCAGTTTCAACTCTTGGATGCACCTAATCATGTCCGCCTGTTCATCTGTCCATCTGTCTGTTTGCGCAACTTTGTAGTATTTGTGGTAAACGTTCTCCCGTTAGCGGAACTGAAGCTATCGCCTACAAGTATGCAATAGAATTTTTAATTGACCTAAACTTTTCAAAGGACACGCCTACAACGCCCACATGCCTCTACGACAAAAACTTTTATTTTGAAAATAGAAGAAATCAACTGCGCGAATTTTGTCGTTGGTGATGGGTACAAAAGATTCGCTCCTGACCGAATTTAATTTTCGTACTTGTTTAAATTTACAAAACTTTTCATTGTATTTTGATCAAGAGAACGTAATAATGATGTTGCGTATGCACTTTGAATATTCGAATACTTTCGATAATTTCGTAGGAGCAAAGTGAAGGGTTTTTTAAATAAGTGCTTCAATATAGTAGCAATGCTCGCCTACACTGCGACATAACATATGAACATATACGTGATGAACGTAACATATAACCGTCTGCGTATTATAACACGAAAGCAATTTTTTTTTAGACAAAGTTAATAAGCGATAGACTTTTAATTATCACGTTTTTGATGCCAAGGCTAACGAACCGAATCCAATTATTGAACTTAAACTGACGCCTATGGAAAGTAAGAGTTTAAGATAGAAGTTCGACAGAGATATATATAGGCTATGGTTATAGAGGCACTATTACTATTCATAGTTTGCGAAATATGCTTTTTAACATTCCACTTTAGCATATTTAATGCCATATGGACGGAGGATTCATAAAATATTTTATGCTTAATTATTTAGCAAAACCATCAAATCTTAAGTCAAAATTGCATAAACTTTTTTTTACCGGCAACCACAGTTTTCCTGCCGTAACAGATAGAAGAATAAATAAAAATTTTTTCCAATTATGATTATTATTACTGTTCTCCTTCTTCTCACAAAGTCATTTAGACTCTATTCTTGGATATGGTTTAATTTTAGCCGCAAGTCTAGGTCAGTGAATCTTGAAAACAAACAAAAATTGTAATTAACATGTCCGTCTGTCTGTATTATGAAACGAATACCATTCTATAAAAGTAGATAATAAAATATTTATAAATATTTCTCGTTGTTGCGCAGTATATATATATTTATATATATGCATATATATAAAAGAACCGTAAAGCTTAAGAAGAACAAACCGACTGACTGCTTTCTAATACGGTGGCCACCTATTTAAATAAGATTCTCAGTTATGTGAAAATAAAAATGCACAAAAAATAACATTAGAAACTCTAAACAAACAGTAATAGACTGTGGTTCCATTGGTGTGTATTTCACTTGTGTTTCACCTGACCACCCACCACCAATACTACAACAAAAGCATCTGAGCGAAAGAAAATTCACAATTCACTCATTAACGTTAGTTACCTGTACCGTAGTTACCGTAGCTCTGAATGTTTTGCGTTTTATATTCTTTTTTTGCATTTTTTTCTTTTTGTTTTTGTTTTCGTGTTTGTTTTTGTTTTTATTTTTTTTTTTTCAAGTTAATAGCAATTGTTAAGCATAGGCACACAAGTACATACCCGTTAAATATGCAATCTGTTGTGGTGTTTATGGTGGCATCTTTCAACTGCGCAGTGTGGTGTGCTGTGTGTATTCGCAAATTTTCCACCTTGTTTTGTGTCTTGTTCTGTGCCATAAAATTTATGCTATGATACAGTGCTAACCAATACAAACACAAACGCAACCAAGCGTTGCACATTTAAAGCATTCGCTTTACAAAACACACACATAACACAACAATTCGCGACGAGAGAATTCATTCTAACACTGGACACGCAAATTCAATCTATTCTGC
>CCAG010004393.1:0-111367 GCA_001077435.1 Glossina morsitans morsitans | reverse complement strand
AGATGATTAAAAATTAATTCACCTGCAAATTGAGCTGTAAACATCGTTTTTACACCACCACCATCGCATTACCAAAGTATACTGACCAAGTTATCAGACGTTTGCAAGACGTCGGAAAGTACATTAACAGAGGAGACAATAGCAAGTACGATAAGTACATAAGATTTTAGATCAGTAATGCCTCTCTGCTTCTTCTTTATACTAATACTATTCACTTAATTATTATTATTATTATTATTATTATTAAAAACTCTACCGCACTTGAGATTTGAACCCATGACCATTCACTTAATTAATTAATCAAACTTTATGTACAATTGTTCCCATATTTAACTTAATTCAGAGACTCACTCGTCTCTTAGTAGAATTTCCATGGAAGCTCAAATGTTCTGCAAGAGGTCATTACAACTTAATAATCTAAGTTTACGCGAATGGTTCGCACTTTTTAAAAATTAACGATCAATCTTTTTTCGTATGCCAATTGTGGACGCTACTCCTTCTAATAAGCAGGTGTTGATGCAATTATTGTGAAATTGAAACCTAAAAATGTAATTACAAATTTTTCCTTTTTTCGAAGAAGCGAATTTTTATATTCTCGAAAAATATTTATTTATTCGTCGAAACATATTTGCCCCTCTTTCAAGCATTCCTACTTCCAATCCTCGGAGCACTTCTGATATGCGCTTGAGCTCTTTCAGCTCTTCGATAAATTCGTGAGCGCTTCTTCGACTCTTACATTGAAAGCCCAAATATAATAAATAAATATAAATGTTAATGTGTATGTATGTCCAATTTTCAGTAGTTTGTTTTGGGGTTATGTCGCACGACTTGTTTCTTGGGATGCGTCAAATCTGTAAAAATCTATCATTTTACCGCCGAACAATGCTCGTTCCAGCTCATTTTTGTAAGTTTCAGAAAAGTCTTTTTTTTTATCAAAACTTACGTTCACATTATTTGTACTAGTCCTACACGAACCTTAATGTCAATTTAAAATCGTTGCATTTGGCCGTAGTAAACGCGCAATTGGACGTTTCGTCTTAACAACACACTCAAACATGCTTTTACGCTTAAGACAATTACCTGTAAAATTGAAGAATATACGGAGCGAAAAGCATATTGCCGTTGTATGTGTTAGTCTGTATTGAACGGTTGTGCGTTGTTCCAGTGAATTGCATATTGATACCCTACACCATTTGTTTTACAAAATATATTAAATTTGTGTGAAGGTGTGAAACACCCCAAAAAAAAGATGATATGGAACCATCTTTTATTATGCAGAAAATGATTCTGAGTCGCGCTAAGGCTATCTGTATGTCTGACTGTCCATAAATACTTGTGTACAATTTTGATGAAAAAATATTATTTCCAGAATGTCCAGAATTGCGCGGCAAAACTCGCTGGGTAACAGTATTCCGGCATGCTAAATCGGGTTTTAACTCTCTACTCTATAACCCTTTCTATAGGATATTCGTTGGTAAAAATGCGTTCATAGCAATAATTTGATATAAGAATTAACTTGGAGTCGAGTTTGGATGAGGTAGATCTAGCCCATATAGTGGGTCCCACCCGACGTAGGGATGGAATGAAAAGCAGGCCTTTATATGCCAACGGGATCCAATCTTATCAAGTTTTGGTAACACAGATCTACATTTTTGGATACCATACCATGTAAAGGCTCTTTATACGGCATAGATGTCTAAATTTTTATATTTTATGAAGCAAAGTGGTTCGTAAGAATAATTGGAGATAAAATTTATCTGCATCAAATTCGGGTAAAGTAGATCTATTTTTTTGAACATCATCGCACACAAGGATTGCCATGAAATATTAAACTCTTTTATGCCAAACAGGTCTCACTTTTCATATTTTATGATGAAAACTGGCCCAAGATTTGCATAACGTACGACTATTTTTCAGACTCGACCATATCTAGGGGCTGTCATGATAAGGTCTAATCTGTAGATTTTGTAAGCAGGTGTGTGAGTGTAAGACAAAAATAATAAAATCGTTGGCAAATGAATTAAGTTTGCTAAATTTGGATCACGTTAACGGACGTTGTGAGCATCCTCCATTATGAGGGCAAAGATCTGTAGTCTAATGTATAATCTTTGGCGTATTATCATTAAAAAAAAAAAAAAAAAAAAAATGATTGCGTTGGGAGAGGCGGTGTAGGGTATCTAAAAGTCGGCCTTGCCCGACGATAGTCTTCTTATTGTTTTTGTTTTTTCTGTTTGTATAGAGGAAAACTTTGTCTTGCGGTTACGATGTGCGCTGATGTGCGCCCATTTCTAAAGAGAGATCCGGCGGGAACGCTTTCCAATATACAGAACAATGATCGTTTAGAGGACAATTTGATAAAACTTTAATAGTAGAAAACATGATTCTATTTGTCTAAGTCTTTTGATCGCTTCTTAAAATGCGTACATGAAAACCACTAGAATTCCTGCTTAAAAACATGTTAAAACATGTAACCGCAGACCAAAAAAACAAAAAGAAGAAAACAAACAGAAAAGAAGCAAAAAACACAAAAAGGAAACAATCGCACCTTAGAAAAACTGTTGAACAAATCCTAACACTTTTTATGTATTGGAGGCAAATAATACACGAACTGACACTTAAACGCATACTGACACTTAAATGCAAACGTATGTGTCTGTACATACGTTTGCACCGCAGAATAGATTGAATTTGCGTGTCCAGTGTTAGAATGAATTCTCTCGTCGCGAATTGTTGTGTTATGTGTGTGTTTTGTAAAGCGAATGCTTTAAATGTGCAACGCTTGGTTGCGTTTGTGTTTGTATTGGTTAGCACTGTATCATAGCATAAATTTTATGGCACAGAACAAGACACAAAACAAGGTGGAAAATTTGCGAATACACACAGCACACCACACTGCGCAGTTGAAAGATGCCACCATAAACACCACAACAGATTGCATATTTAACGGGTATGTACTTGTGTGCCTATGCTTAACAATTGCTATTAACTTGAAAAAAAAAAAATAAAAACAAAAACAAACACGAAAACAAAAACAAAAAGAAAAAAATGCAAAAAAAGAATATAAAACGCAAAACATTCAGAGCTACGGTAACTACGGTACAGGTAACTAACGTTAATGAGTGAATTGTGAATTTTCTTTCGCTCAGATGCTTTTGTTGTAGTATTGGTGGTGGGTGGTCAGGTGAAACACAAGTGAAATACACACCAATGGAACCACAGTCTATTACTGTTTGTTTAGAGTTTCTAATGTTATTTTTTGTGCATTTTTATTTTCACATAACTGAGAATCTTATTTAAATAGGTGGCCACCGTATTAGAAAGCAGTCAGTCGGTTTGTTCTTCTTAAGCTTTACGGTTCTTTTATATATATGCATATATATATATATATATATATATACATATATATACAAATATATATATATATATATTAAAGTTTATAATTATTATATAATGAAAAATTTATAAACTTATTAATTAATTTTTATTTATTTATTTATTTCTTTATTTTTTTTTGTGATGATTTTTAAATGGATCTAAAATATATGCAGCAAAAAAACAAAAAAAAAATAAAAATATTTTTAACATCCCTATTACAAAAAAAGGCGAAGGATTTAAAAAAAAAAAAAAAAAAAAAAAAAAAAGAAGTTATGTTATCTTTACGATATTTACCAAATTTATTAATTATGTGCAGCTTCTACGCGGGAGTGCTTAGTGATATTGATTACAATACCATTAACGATGATGGTTCATATCGCTTTCGGTAAATTGTTATTAATTTAGTTTACACGTATTATTATTGAATTAAAAGAACAACAAAAAATGTTAAAAAGAAGAAAGGGAAACAAAGCAAACCAAGTAAGAAAGACATGCTCGCTTTAGGGCTGACGCTTGGCAACTTTTCTGATGACGAAAAAAGTGAAATATTTTATCAATTGATTTGCGATTGAAAACATTAACTCGGTTCGATCGTCGGCTCAGCGCTTGCAGCTAATTTATCATGATTTTTGTCTTTGTAACCACACATTTAACAACACATGCTTTAGGTTGTAACTTATTGTTGTTTATGTTCGGGAAGCAAAATACTTTTCTTTTCAATTCTTATTCGCGGCTTATAACTAAGTGTACGCCTCGTTAAAAGCGACTACGAGACGAATGAACGACTATGGCTACCGCGACTCAGAAATCTATCTTCATTAAAAATCTGTACAGGACGTTGCCGAATGCGCTATCTCGGAATGAGAAACATAATTGTTTTGAGCCTTCTCATCGATGTCCATGGATATCATAAAAGACTCTTTCTTTTTTCCGCAAACTCTCAGGATGTCAAAAGCACCTGCTACGACAATTATCAGGCTTGGAATGATCGAAATATATAAATTTAGTAAGAATTTGTATCAAATCGCGTACCAGTGCCTGTTATACGTCATAAAGTCATGGATGAATGAAAGTTTCGTATATCTATTTATCGTTTCTTTTTCGATATAATTTTGATATGATTGTGTATTATGGAAGCAATGGTCGCGTTTATTTGCAAACTGGTTAGTTGTTTCGTTTTCAGATTTTCATCTCGATTTATGTGAACTGAAGTGTTGAAGCGATCAATTGCTGATTGAAGTGTGAACTTTTGAACATGCTCACAAACATGGATAAATAAGATGAGAATTTCGCAATAATGCAAAATATTTCGACTTTATTACATTCTTCACTTAGACCTATAATAGTAATATAGCGAACAACTTCGAAAGGACGAGTTCTTTTTAACTTTAACTATTTTTTTTTTTTTTTTTTAATTAGATTTGACACTTGACTTGTGATTAATTTTACATATCGAGATGAATCCCGAGAATACGAGCTTAGTAGGAAATCTTCAAGTTGTTTCTGAAATAATTTATTACATTTACCGCAACAAAATTAATTTGTTATTTTTGCTTATAGGAAATTTTTCAAGTTTTTTTTTTCTATTTCTTTTTCGTAGATTCCAAAATGATAAATTAGAGACCTATGCACCTGCTCCTTGTAATAATTTTCTATTGTGTTATTTGTGAAGCGTTTGTATTGCACTTATGCCGCCATAGCAAGTTGAGTTCTTCTGAAAATTGATTGATTTAAAAGTGAATAAAGAAATTTCGCATTTGGCTTTGGGACAAACGTTTATTGCCCACCATCTCAACGCAATATATATATATATACATATAAATTGCAAAACACTTCGTTTATGATGTGCGTTTTAATCAGCCAATCTGCACGCTTTTTACACTTAATATCTGCTACGTAACATGGCTTCGGAGTTTCGCGGAGTTTGTAAGCTAAATGCATTCTTTTCCTATTGGTTTTGTAGTTATCGTCGGATCACATACCTTTCGACGGCTAATCTTTGCCCAAATTTCAGTTTTCAATCTCGATTTCTACGACCGTTAGTCTTCGAACAATAGACAAGAGATTTTGAGGGACAGACGTGTATGTACCTTTATATGTTTCCTTCTTTCTTTCATGCTTTCTTGTATATGTATTTTATCAATTTCTCAATATTATAACTAAAAGGACAATTCAAGTTAAGTTTAATGCGTTCTTACTCTTTTTCGAGTGCGTTTATTAGTTACTCTTCTAATAATTATGCTCTTCTTTTTGATCTTCTTCTTTTCTTACGGTTTATTATAATTGTGAAGACTTAAGAATATTATTTTTTAGTTCTTCGGAACGAAGCACTTAGAAGTACCTTTCTGTTAGAAGCCAGCTTAAGAATGTTATCCTTGGGAAAAGTTAAATTTTTGCGACACGAGTACACTGCTGCACGGTCATCCGTCCCCTAAATATGTTCGCAAATGCGCTTTTATTGCATTTTGCTTAATCGAACAACGATAGTTGTCGGCCAGTTTCGCAACATTACCAAGCACATATTCGTTTCATCGTCGTGTGGCTTGACATGACTTGACTTCTAAAAAATATATGGAATGGAATGGACATGAGGCTTATGTGTAGCCTCTGTCCACATCTATAAAGTATACCATAGATAAACACAAAGTCCTATTTTTTATTTGGCGTTCGTCGTCCGTCGTGGCTTGGTTAAAAAATCGTAAATACACCACATTTTCATTGCAATTTCTCAATTCATGAATGCGTCCAATAAGAGATCAAGACCCCTCTTGTCCAAAATAGTTTTTTTTTTTTTTTTTTTTATAAGCGATCGATCATGGAATATGCTTTATACGTCAACGATGGCGATGGTCAGAAGGAAGTGGGAAGATACAAATAGGGGGGTATGAGACCCCGGAGACTATTTAGCCACACGGTCGTCCTAAATGGTTAGAAGCAAGTAAATAAGCTTGAGAATTATAAATAACATCCACAACGACGATCCTTGGATTTCGTGTTTATCAAGAGAACGACTGAAATTTTTATAAACATGCATACAAAAAATGTTCGGTCACGTTGATTCTCTCTAGCCCTTAAGTAGCAAGCAGTTTTTTGATATGGACGTTTGTAACGTTTACTGCTAGTGCATGAATTTATGAAAATTACATTTTAAGTTAATGTAATGTGATGAGCTTATCTAATGAAGGCCGGTAAGGGATTCGTTCCAGAAATTCTAGACATTCCGCTCTAAAGTTACAGTTTCTCTTTGAGGGCGATGCTTGCGAGAAGGAAAAATTGTGATCATGAAAGTATTCATGTTCAGCTAAATGATTTATATTTTCTGTGCGTGTGTACGAGTTGTAATTATTTATGCAAGCTTGCTGTACAGTTGTTTACCTCCCAGTGCAACTTATATTTCATAGTATTTGCGTTTTTTCTTTCTCTTTTGGTTATTTACATGTGAATAAATATGTATGCACAAATATATATGTATATATATAAATATATGTATATATATATATATATATATAAATACAAAACTCGAACACTTAATGTGGTCAGACATACAAATGATGACATTGGCGGCTTCTATCATAGCGCAAGTGCTTCTCCAGACAACACAGTACGAGGCCGTTATGGTTCACGTAATCCGGCTACTGGACAAATTGAAGAGACTGTCTATACAGCGGGACCACGTGGGTGAGTTGTTATAAAAATCCCCAAATGCCAAACACACAAAACACAAACCAGATTTTAAAAAGATGTTTATCGCGAAACTTTGCATAGTAAAAAATGAAAAAGGAAAAAAACCACACAAACAAACACACACACACACACACCCATATACGCACACATATATGCACCTAATATCAGCTGCATACACTTATGCGCCTGTCGACTTATTGAAGCATAAATCAAGCGATTCTAACACGCTTATCAAGATGCTACCGTTTTATGGATTATTTGTAGTCTTCTTCTATTTGCATGCATGTAGAGCAGTTAGTTAAACAATTTGTATCTTTGTCTTTGTATTATTGTTTTTGTTTTTATTAAGTTCAATTTCAAGCAAAAACAAACACAAATTTCTATTGTTTATATAAAATGCTCTGTTTTCCTCTGTTTTTGTTTTGCTTTTTCTTCTTCTTCTTCTTCTTCTTCTTCATGCAATGTCCGGTATTAATTTTTCGGTATTTTGGCTTATTAAGAAAAAATGCTTGAAAAGTTAACGAGAAAAACGAAATAAACAAATTCTTATTACAATGTGTAAACCGTTGCATAATCTGTGCAATGAAACAAGAGGGCAACTAAATTAGCGCTGCGTTTTGCTTTGTTTGTCCGCTTCGACTTCAACCCGAGTTAACCCAATGTTCTGTATATCCGTTGTATTAGTTATCACCTACTTACATATCACAACCATTGTTTTCTTGCAAGCAAAAGTTAAGAATTTTTTTTCTTTATATATGTTTGTTATGAATTTTCCTGCTAACGGTTTCTGAAGCGTAATCGTAAGACTTTGTAAATAATTTTATTCTAATATATGCAATATATATGTAGAGAAAGTTTAATATTATAGTTCGGTAATCACTTTTACTGTTTTTTATTTATTTCACTATATTTTACCAGATTTCGTGCAAACGGTCCGAAAATTCATCGTAAAACCGATTTGGCTCAGTATCCGATTAGACCCAGAGGCTCGCCGGATGATCCCTTAGCTGATCCTTATGATGATCCATCCTACAGTTTTAGTTTTCGTACCGCAGATCATTCCCGCTCAGAAGATAGTGACTCTACAGGTCGTGTTAGAGGTACGGACTTATTCGTTCAAAACGTTTATCAAAAACGAAATCGCTTCGAAGTCTATTATCTTGTTTTGGCTTACTAGGTCTGTATTCGTACTTGGATGATGTAGGAGAACGGCATAGCGTGCGCTATGCAGCGGGCGCTGGTACTGGTTTCGAAGTGTCCAATGCGATACCTGACAATCCAGCACGTGTAGGTTACACTCTACCACTATATAAGGCTCATCCTAAGACACGTGGTAAGATGACTGTGCAACGTGGTCCAGATGGAGCTTATAAGCTTATAGCAGCCGGTCCCGATCATCGACGTGCCGAGAGTCGGGCATCGGATGGTTTAGTGCGTGGCACGTATTCTTTTCTAGATGATAAGGGCGTGCAAAGAACTGTTGAATATATAGCGGGTGCTGGCATCGGTTATCGCGTGGTGCAGAATAGAATAGGTCCAGGTACTCATATAAATCCTTCTGTATCGGATTTTCGTTTGAGTGATACAGACTTTAGATTGGCTAATGATTTTGGTCGTGGCGCGGGAGGCGGCTTAAGATTGGGAGGTTCAAGCTCACGTACGGGTTCAAGCGATAGTGAAACAAGCAGTCCCTCAAGAAAAGGAGGGAGTTCTAGCGGTTCGAGTCGATCAGGTGTTGCGAGCACTAGGGACGAGGAAACTGAAGGTGATTATTTGAAAACTTCAGACCCTAATGCAGTTGACTTGAAAGATAGAACCAATAAACAAGACAGCCAAGATCATCACGAGGACACATCAAGCACAAACGGCAGAGGTAATCAAAGTAATAATAGACAAAAAACTGATCGTATAGGTACTGCGAATCGTCAGCGAGGTGATAGCAAATACCGCGGAGGTAGTAGTAGTACTGATCGTGAAGCTATGAGCGAACGAGAATCCAATAAAATTACTGGCCCACGGATAACCAGCAATCGTAATTCCGTCAGCATCGAACAACATACGCAAAATACGCAAAATAGAAATCGTGTCGGCTCAAGTAGCTCTAGTAGGGGTAGTGGTTATAACTATCAACGTCCTTCAGATTCAGCAAGTTCGCCCTCTCCTTCAAGCAGTTCTACTTTCTCTGTTGATAACTACAATCTCAACGACGACGATGTAGGTGGTTCCTTGCCTCCGTTAATTACGGCTAATCGCAAAATACTTGAATTGGATCGTGAACGCGATTGGGTTGAAAGACATCGTGATTCGACAGTGATTAAAAATATTGGCAAATGGTATATTGGTTTGCCTCCGGGTCAGAGCGTTCGAGCGCATGTACAAAACATTGATATTATACCGTTAGGTGGTCGTCGTGTGCCATCACCTTCGGAAGCTTTGCGTCAAGATGAAATAGCTGATATGAACGCTTCACTGGAAGACGGAGACGAAGCCTTATCCTCTTATCGTAGAAGTTAGTTGTGCGCTACATATTCTTTACTTAAGCGAATCTCAAACATAACTATAGTTGTAAGGAAATTTACTACAAACCAGTATTTACCAACAGAGAAGAAGATGGCGGCTTCTGCACGCAGTTTTAATATTGAAATTACTATTAAGGAAACACGATTTTTTTTAATTAAAAATGTTTAAGTCGAATGTTGTTTGATTTGAAAAGAATATATATATGCTTTAAAAAAAAAAAAGGAAAGATTTTTCAACATTGCGCAAAAGGACTGGGGTCAGTTGGGGGTTCTCGGTATCGAGCAAACTCAATATGGAATTTATATTTTGCGTTAATGGTATAATGCGTTAATGGAGTATGAGTGTTTCCCCGATATCGAATCTAAAATCTTATACTTTAGTTCGATAGTGAAACAGCTATCGATCTTTTACATTTCAATTCTCTCCCCGATCTCGTTTTCAAATTTTTATTATGCTATATATACATCAATGATATCGTAACCAGTCTGTTGTAATTATAAAAGAACGAGAAGCCCGCCTCGTTGAACGGAAGCAATCGAGTACCATCAACACGGCTTCCATATCGGACCATAGGCCCGATAACGAACGAAAACCGTAAACCGACCCCAGCACATAAATAAACGACACTTTTGCTATTTATCCGTATCTAATGAAGAACGTTTGATAATCCTGCATGAAAACTCAGAAGAGTTTCAATTACAAGTTCATTGTCAAGGAGATTTTCCGCTTATAATATTTGTACCGCGATTAGAAAAGAAATATGTTGATTGACTATCTATGTAGTAGTAAAAAGCCTACCTATGCCTACCTATAATGGTAAAAGTCTTAAGTGTCTAGCATTGATAGTGTAAAGAAACGATAAAGCACTACTCACGGATTACCATAAGAGACCTGAGTAACATTCACAAGTTATTTAACGAACTGTCTATTTTCTAGAAATCCGATAATATTTTTTGATCGGAGTTAAATCTGCAAAGGCTTTAAGTTTGTGCAAATGAATGTAACCCCAATGAGAGTTTATGTTAGATTCACTTTGAACTATATCTAGCACTTCCGATAATGACTTTGAATTGAGTTTGTCTGTCCATACGACTGTTTGATATCTATGTAAACTATTTTTATGTTAAATCTCCAGCCAAATTTACTGCACTGACTTCTTTTGGTCAAAACGTTATTGAAAATGATTTAGATCAAATTGTTTTTCACTGGAATCCACATATGGAGTGGGGTCCTAAAAGGTAGACCTACATTATCCAAACTCGAAAGGGTTCGTTTTTATGTTAAATTATTACTATGATCGAATTTTTCCCTACACAATTGAAAATTATGCCTTTTTGCGATAGAAAGACTCAGTTCCCATAGAAAGGATTGTACGGCAGAGGGCTCAAAGAATTGTCTCATCCATTGTAAAGTTTTTACATCAATTTGCTGTGGCATTTTGAAAATTGCATTATATTTTCATCAGAATATCTCGAAACTAGCGACTTGTAGATTGAACACAAGAATATATCAGACGGACAGATAGGTTCAGGTCGATTAAAAAAGTGATTCTGAATAGATCCGCTTAATAAACGATGGGTCCATTTCAACTCTTTCTGAGTGTTACATATGTCTGCACAAATTTAATATACACTTTACCACATGCGGTGCAGGGTACGAAAATGCCTTGCAACTTGTTACAAGTCTCAGTCATATTGCTCAGAATATACACCTTAGCCTAAGTACAAGAGTCGTTTTTATTAGCGACATTTAAATTGATTTCAGCGTATTTGGCCAAAGGAAAAAATTAGTAACGTTTTTCTGAATGATCAGTTTTCGAGTTGCGTAGCTTTTACAAAAATTGCCCCTGTCAAATTATACCTCAGCAGGGTTGAGAAACGACAGTTCATGAACAATTAGAAAGACAAAAAAAAAAAAAAAAAAAGTGCGGTGTGACACTTGTGCGTGCAACGAAAAGTAAAGCTGATTTCTAAAGAGGAACCTATGAAAGTCCGTTGAGAGTCAGTTTTTTACCCGGAAATTCTAAAAATCCCACAGTGATGGCAAAATGATTTTATTAAGAAAATAGCAAAAAATTGTTGATCCAGAGAATACCGCGAACGTTTATCGACATCTGTTAGTTTCTATGTACAAAAATTTCTTATAAAGAAATCGTAAATTGCCAAAAAAATCCGTTCCTTTATGGGTTAATAAACGATTGAAGACTTGGCATCGATGTTATCTAGATAGCAAATGTATGAATGAATTATGAAGAGAACAAACTTTAAGCATTTCCTAGAAGGGTCTATACAAAGGGAACACTCCCGCTGATTGCACGACGCGAATTGCGCATATTGTGAACGAGGTCAAGCGATTAGTATTGACCGCGTTTCTCACGAAACATATGTCGGCAATTTTTGCCATAATATGTATTAGGTTTTCTATGCGTTCCTATGGATGACATTAATATGTCGTTTAGTAGTGGGTTTTAAAATATTATATTTAATTAACGTCGAATATATTATATATGTATGTATATGCATACATTCTTCTTCTTCTTCTTCTACATTTCTTTTTAGCTTTTACTGTAATTATAATCAGGCTTTTGTTTTTTTTTTTTTTTTTTTCAAAGCTATTTCTCAACCTTTCAATAACACACGTACCCACACACACACACACACTCACACACATTTCAAATGTTCTTACAAAATCTGTTTGTCGCATATTTTTTTTCTTACCATGTTTTCCATTTGTCTTCGATTACACATTAATGATGATTTCAAATAACCTCAGTTGACTGGTATTGATACAAATTTACATCGATATACGTTGAAAGAGATCTAAAGCAGTTCACACGCAGTTTATATATACGACGTAGACAATAAGAGAAAACCAAAACCCAGTAAACCTTAACAAATTGTGGTTAAAATGTATAAAGATTTTTGAAAACTCGTTCACATATAAATTTGAAATGCAGTTCCAGGTTACATCATAGTCTTTAAGTTGAACGCGTGGAAGATGTAACAAGTGTTTAAGAACGCGCAAGCAAAATGAATTTCTATTGGATTTTAATAACATATTTTGTACAAATTATAACGAATGTATGTATAGCCGAAGTTGTTGGTAAAGAGTTGTCGAAGGCGAATTCGTATTTTTATATGTCACCAAATGGTGATTATCGTTATGCTTATCGAACAACAAGCGGCATGGAAAGTGGCCAAAGCGCCGACGCCACAAATGAGGTGAAAGGTTATTATATGTATTACAACGAAGGCGTACCCTTTATGGTAAAATATCGTGCTGGTGTACAAGGGTTTCAGCCAGAGATAATACCATTAGCGAAATTATACCAAAAACAAGTTATTAATTTAAAAGCAACAAATGCAGAATATCCTTTACATTTTTCAAACATGCGACGGCCAACGCCCCCACCACACAATACAGATGTCGAAAGTTTGCCATATTCTAGTGAATCATCAACGGCTATATCGACTCCCAGCTCATCAAATCATCATTATCAGCAGCCTTTAACACTGGGCGAGGTAACAGAATTGAATAATTTGCCGCTAAGCCAAGCAGTAACAGAATCCGAGCCTGAGTCTGAGCCGGATTTGCAATATAAACGTCCATACAGTTTTACTTATCGGGGAGAGCAATCTTCACATTCCGAATCGTCCGATAATTTAGGTAATGTTGTCGGCTCATATTCTTATCACGATGATGCTGGCTATCATGATCTGTCCTACAAAGCAGGCGATAATATTGGTTTTGTCGTTTTGGGTGGCAATTTACTAAAAGCCTCAGATCAATATGCAACAACAAAACGTAAAAGATTTGCTCAATTTATTGGCAGTTACAGTGACGATAGTAAACAGCATTCAGTCGCCGAAACTCAACCCGTCGCCACTTCAGATGCTTCGGTCAAAAGATCATTGCGAAAATTTCAACGTTATACTCGTTGGTAATTTTCTTTAATTGTTTTTTTTTCTTTTTTAAGATTTCTATTCATTTCTGCATTAAGACATAATTTTATTTAAATTCATCAAACAAAAAGAAAATAATATATCTATATATATATATATATATAGAAGACCATAATAACGATGATTAACAAATTTTGTATAAAATTTTAAAATTTATCTACAGTTTTTTATCGAAATTTTTAAAAGTGCAATGCGATTAATAAATAATTTGTTTAATGAAAAGAACAAATTTCAAAAGACTTAAGCAAAAAACTTGAGATAAATTTTGCAAAATGAATGAATATATTATGTATTTCTCGATCGATTGTTAAAAGACAAATTTTCCAAGAACTCGTTTGCAATAATTCAGTAGAATCTAACCTTAACTTAATCATACTTTATATTTCATACGGACATACGGATTCACATTATTTTATATACATGATGGTCATAGTCTTTGCATTTCCAATTTATTTTTTTAAAAACTTTTTAAGCAAATTTTTAAATGGGAAATATTTTTATAAACAAACAAATGATCGATCGGTTATGAGCTAAATAAAATAAACATATATTTTTATCAATTTGCTTAATGAAATCATTAAAACAATTATTTCTGAACAATTCGAACAAAGAAATATATATAGTCTTTCTTCGTCAATCTTCACTCAATCTTCATTCAATTGAATTCCAATAAACTTTTCTCTCTTTGATCATAAACAATGATCAAAAATTATAACCTTTTACTTGAAAGATGAACCTATCCCATCCAAATTTTCCATATTCAGTTAATATAACAAAATTGCTAGTTTTCACTGACTCACTGATAAGAAGTGTAAAATATCTTGCACGTAAACATCCGCATAAACTTAAGTGGAGAAAAATTGGAATTTTTACCCCTTTCTAAGTTTAATAATAATAGCAGAGACAATAGCAATAGTAACAGTAATAAGAATACTAGCTACACTGGCTGTACGAGTTTAAGTGTATTAGCACATCAATAAACAATATGGATTGCAATAAAAAGCAATTAGTTTAAACTGATGTACTTAACACCAGAAGGAGCAGACGCCATATATTTGCAAAGGAGTGCGGCCTTGTAAACAATTCATTTATTTCAATTTGACAAACGAATCTTTTACATATGTATACGTAACCTAAAGCTGAATTCTTAGTTCGATTTAACTGATTTTTGAATTCGACACAGAGTTGTTATGCCGAAAATAAAGAAACAAAAAAAAAAAAAAAAACGAATAGTGTAACTTAAGGCTAACTTATGTTCAAAAACTCTACAATTCTGAGGACAGAATTTACGAAAACGAGGTTAGTTCTGGATTTCTTTACAAATTGTCGGCGGAACCTTGAACATATATTGGTGGTTGTCGATAAAAGCAACAGGGAAATATGAAAGATTGTAATTGTGACTTAAACAGACAGATGGACAGACCGTTATCTAACTGAATCGATTTTCGTTGTTCACCAATATTTATATGATACTTAAAGAGATGTCTTGCTATGCCTTACAAATATTTGCTGAATCTAATATACTCCTGTAATGGGTATAACAGTAAAATATTAAATACTGTTCGACTATAATGTAATCAGTTTACCACCAATTTAACCACATTGCATATTATTAATAACATGCGCACTATGATGTAAAAAAAACATATATACATATATATATAAAATTCATTTAAAATTCCAGACGTCGCCTGAAAACTTCACTCTCTATTTGCGTAAAATATTTGTGAT
Source organism: Glossina morsitans morsitans (assembly GCA_001077435.1). Lineage (NCBI taxonomy): Eukaryota > Metazoa > Arthropoda > Insecta > Diptera > Glossinidae > Glossina > Glossina morsitans. The sequence continues at coordinate 96,095 of CCAG010004393.1, read as the reverse complement.
GGGAGAATTAGTTTCGAGTCTCGTTGTTAAAGGAGAGAGTCGAAGTGATTTTATAATTTTTAAGTTTGGGTCACTAGCGCCCGATACGCGATAAATCGTCAGGTACAAATACGAATGGATATCATCATGCAATCAACGTTTGCAAAATTGTTTTGTAAACTTTTTTTTTTTTCTTTGTAAATACAAGAGAAATAATAATAGAAACCTTGAAATTGAAAGTATTGCTGAAACATAGAAATTAAAAAAAAAAAATATATATATATATACATATATATATATATATAATATATTTTGTGAAAATTCGGACAAACTACAAGATTTAAATGAAAGTTTTCTCTTAGCTATGATTATTGTTTGATTTATTATTTTATTTTTCTTTTTTTTTATGGAAAATAAACTTTCATATGTCACGGGGACATTTTCATTTTCTTCATTCACGTTCAACTGTTGTGTTATTTTGATAAAATGTTTGCAACACTAACATAGAATAGATACACAATTCAATTGCACGGCTGTCCAATTGTTAATGGTTCGACTGGCTAAACCTAGTATAGGCCCGATAATAAGAGATTGAAGATATTTTCAAAGTTTCGATTCTGACCGTAGTTCGACTCATTAAATGGATTGATTCACTTGTCAGATATGTATGCCTTTAACAAACTATGTCAACCAATTGAGATCTCATTCTCCGCCTTTTTGAGACTCTTTTGACGTTGCACTTAGGTATTTAATCACGAGCAGTACACATCCAGCTTCATTTATCGTAAGGCATCTGTGCTAGTATGACATAGGCTTATGAAGAGAGTAAAAGGGAAAACATTGCACTTGCGCTTGATGTGGGCGGTAGCGATAGCCAAAAGCGATAGATATGCAGGTTTTTTTTTTTTTATTCTTAATATGAGCAATCACTCAGGGGATGTCCCATATTCGTGTAACACGGTGACGGCCAGTAAGAAGAGAGGAAAACGAAAGAAATTGGGAGATTCTGACCGCAGCATAGTGGATGTGTGCCCAATCGATAAGCGTTATGGCTGTTCCGACTGAGTACTCACTATAGCTGCGACCAAAGAAAACTCTAACGCACTTGAGTTTTGAACCCACGAACATTGACTTCGTAGTCGCGGTTAAACAGAGAAAAGAAAATTTACTTCAAAATTGTAACTGTTTTCGTCAAAGTCATGCTTTCGTTCTTATCTTAGCGCTCCAAATTTGTTAACTTCGTCAGCGAGCGTCGTGGAAATATTCCGATAAACTGAACTTTTTGGTCGATTAAAGAGAAAAACTTTGTAAAAATCTCACTATATTCATCTGCGGCTAGCATTCGAACTGTATTTTTAGAAAATTTTTGATCCAAGTGAAAAATTTCCATCTGTATCGGCACGGCACGGCACGGCACGGAATGTGAAGAAAAAGAAGTATAATTTTTCAAGAGCTGCAGCACCTTCGTTATGATCTATATATAAAAGATTTCTTTATTTATAAAAAGCAAAACACTTTTCACTTTCTCCAAGTAAATCGAAATCATCTTTAATGGATCCGTACGACCATATTATTTCCTATACTGAAAGATCAACTTGTGGATGAACAAACATCTTGAATATAATAAACAATTGCAAGTTCCAGTTTCCTGGACTTGTGCAATTGAATTGATTGAAAAAAGTTTTCATCAAATACTTCGCGGGCTTTAGCTACATCAACAACAACAAGTGCAATGCAATTCATTGCAAACCGATTGTAATTTGGGGTTTTTGCCGTCTCTAGTAAACTTTCCTTTCTTCTCTTCGATGCGAACATATGTGCGACATATATGTATAAAAAAATATATTATTAAATATTCTTCTTATTTGCCAAAAATTTAATAAATCTTCAAATCTCTTCTTCTTTTTTGTTGTTGTTATGTTTTTGTAAAAAATATAATATTTTTCGAACATTTCTCTATTTCTCTCCTCTTTATTAGCAAGTTAAGCACGTATCTGCTTTTGATGGTCACACATAAAAACAGATCAACACTACCAGCGCAGTCTACCGTCTCTTAATTAACTATACATATAAACACATACACAAACACACACATATATATATATATATACATGTGCCATGAATAAGTGGAACGACTTTATTTATATATGTAGAGCAGCGTTTTTTACTTATTTCAACACAATTTTAACAGCAACAAGTTCACTGTCAGCTATCTAGCATGATAGAGCGAAAAATACCTATTTGAAATTACTTCAAAGAAAGAACAAATGTAGGGATTTTCATTAGTTGAAAAATTTTAAATTTATAGATTTAAGGTTATTTCTTTTTTTTTACTTTCATAGCCTATAGCACTTGTAGTAGGTATAAGGGCGTATTAAGTTTGTGTGGATGTATACAACACCCAGAGCAGCAGAAGCAAATGCGATAGACCCCTACTTTTGTTATGCCGATTAATTCCCTTAAATCCCTTTCTGAATCGACTTAAGCTTATTTGTCCGTCTATCCGTCGATCCGTCCCCCCAATTGTTTGTCTTGTTCTCAATCTATAGGCCGCAAATTTTTGCGACATCTTGATCAAATTTGGTACACTCACATGTTTGGGCCGAAGGACAAACGCTATTGAAACGCAAATTCGCATCGGAGCACTTTTTCGGTCACTTCTTCCATAACGCCTTATTTTGAACTATCGTTACACGAATAACTATGGGGTGGCGTAGGGTATTTAATGGTTTTTACTTGTATTCATTCGTTCGCTTATTCATTCTTTGCTACTAGCAAACCTACATTTGTAAAAGAATTTTTTCAAATAAGAGTTCGTTGGAAAAAATAATCGTGTGTGTAGAAGAGCATAAAATTTTCTTCTCTATCCTAAAAATGATTGCTTTTATCGTCATCGTGCCGTCTACATAAGATAATTAATTTTATTCTTTGACTATTTATAAAGAATTTCTTCTTATCTTTATAACTACGTTCATGGTTATAACATATTTTATAATTATTGCTGATAGAAAAAAACGATAGTATATTAGATTTGTTATTGCGTTTGCAACGCTGACAAGATATTTAATAGTCTGTCGGTCTCTTTTTAATGATTAAACTTGCGCAGTAATAAGATCAAAATGGAAAGCTAATTATGCCTCTTATATTCGAAGTTAGTGGTCAACTAGCACGATTGAAAAGGAGAAAGAGCCGCTTACATATAGATTTAAAAGATTGGCCGCAAAACTTTTTAAAAGAAATTTAGGACTTTAACGCATGCTTAGTGACCCTGATGGGCTTAGTGAAATTCGATTCCTTCAATTAATAAAATAAGGGGCAATTTTTACATTATCTTTGGGCCCGTGCTGGGTTCATCTAAGATTGCTTTCAACCTCGTTTATATATGTGACTTTCTTATTTACCTCAATTGATTCTATTTTAGTAACGTATGGGAGTTTTTGTCTTTTTAGGCACATGAACAGGAAATGAGTTTGTATTAAATTTGTTATGTTATGACGTTTGGAAGCTTTAAAAATATGTGCCACAAAACCGCTTAATTAAGAGCGTTGGCCGGCAACTTTTAGACTGGAATTAAATGTGATGCATGCATTCGGCGCCAGTGGCATTTGTCGTGCAGTTTTAATACTTTCGAGTAACGCTTGTATTCAACAGAAACAAGATCTTCTATTAGGAAAATCGTATGCCATTTATCTTCTCTCTTTCTTCTTCTTGATACCTAATAGCTAATAATTTAAATGTATTCTGGGCTATGAGATATATTCAGAACTTTAGGCTGGTCAAAGTGCAGATAGGGTAAAAAATTAGTATATGCTCTTATGTTTTGAAAGAAAAAAATCTCTTTTTCACGGAATTGTTCTTTATGGAAAAATGTACGCTGTACGGTTTGCTGTAGATAAAGAAATGCTGTAACATAACATAGCAGCTTTTATCTATTATAACATATTTGAATATTCGCTCTAGACAGGTATATGCGTGAAAAATCCTTAGAAATATTTATAATTTGTGTGCTTTTGCCAATAATTTAGTTGATAATTTTTTCCTTAAGCTAACGCGCGTGAGCACAAAGACTTTCCGATCGATTTTAATGCTCTGGATAAAAATAATTAGAATTCATTCTTCTAATTGAGAAGTGGACGTATAGACAGGTGAGCATGACCAAATAAGATGGATTCCCCCTAAGCCCTTTTTAACAAAGATGCACAATAAACGACGTATGTAATTGAGAACGCGAAGATGGGTAACCAACATTCAATGTATGGCGTCAACGGTTCTTTTTTTGTTTTTTTGTTTTCAAGTATTTCTCCTCTCGATGATGAGAAAATCGTTAAAAGAAAAAGAACAGAATTTTTTTGCTTTTTTGTTTTCTGTAACATGTTCCTGCCTAACTTCTGGTTTTTGTAGAACAATAAACTCTTAATTTATGCTCAACATGAAGGTCAGGTGTATATATAGATCAATTAACAAAGCCTGCGATAATTTAATGAGAAACCAATTAGTTCTTTTCCCATCGTAGCAGCATGGAAGTGAAGAGTAGTGTATAGAACCGTTATTAAGTTTCAGATGGCATATAAAATTAAGAAAAAAAAAAAAACAAAGGAAAAATCTCCATTTTTTTTTTCATTGCGTTTGCTGCACATCTTTAACGCCATACCTCTCCATTACAAACGCTAGAGACCGTATGTTTGACTTCTTATACATTTGAGTAACATTTGAAATATGCATTGAGAACTTTAGAAAAAGTATACATTTTTCATTGATTTATACCTCTGTCCATCAGTCTGTACGATCATGGTCTTGAATGTCTTGAACATATTCGCTCATTATTTGAACTCCCATCAATTTATCAAACATATTCAACGCATGGAAGTGGAAGGCGACGATCTCTTAGAACTTATAGACATTTTTGACTAAAACAGAGGACAGTTTCGGTTTAGACTTGATTACGTCTCCAACATCTTGCTTAGACAACAAATGCAACAACAAGAACAAAATCTAATCTGTTTTATCGTTCACGTCAACTTAATTTGGAAAAAATTTGTAAATCATTTGATCCCACTATCACTACTGGGAGACCAATCAGCTTGGCCAAACGCTTACACATAGTACGATTTCGTCGTTAACACGATTGCAATCCATATAGACTTCGCTTGGCGAGAGCTAAATTTTTTATTCTCACTTTTGTCAGATTAGTTTCACAGCCTCAAGTTACCTTATGTCAAGGCTTTAAAATTCTAGAGTTTTCGAATAGCAATCGGAATTCGTTAGCTATCGATATAAAAAAGATATATATTAAAAAGGATAAAGTATGTAAAGTATGTAAATATGTGCCTGCAAAATATTGCAAAAAGTTATAAAAATACGATTTTAAACATATACGACACACCAAGTGTAGGATATAGGATCGATATATTGAGTGGAGGGATTCGCAATCAGAAGCCGTAGAGAAACAAGTGCAAGGTATTAAAGGACTCCGCTTGCGCTTGTGTGTGAGGGTAAGTTCTTTCATTTTTCAAATACGCTACTCATTGGACCTCTTGTCACACGTTTCGCATAAAATGTGCGCCACTATTTTGAGACATTTATTGTTAAATTCTATTTTATATATATATATAAGATACAACATATTATACTTGATTGAGTTACTAAATGAAACCCTTACGTTTACATAGCATGCTATGTTTATAGCATTGTCCTACACTTTCGAATAGATTTACTTCCTTAAGCTTCGGAATGTATTTAGCTTTTCGTTTTATTAAACTATTAAGAACAAGGTTGACGGGCAGCGAAAAAAAACTTCCATTCGTCTTTCCCGTATGCCTTTTGCATCGGTGAAATCACTGTTTCTATAAAAGAAAATTAAAATTAATCTTATTATGTATAAAATTAATATGAGCAAAATATTAAGTTAATTCTTTGGTTTTCTTTTTTTTGCTTTTGTATTTCTATTTTTGCGATGCGTACAATTCTTTTCGTACAAAAAAACTACTTTTCATTTCATATACGCGTAAGCATAATTCGTTCTTGTTTCTTTTTTATAACCGTTTTTGCGTTGATGTCTTTTATGTTTACAAAGCTCACGCACGCACTTACACTCTCTTCTGTGCACATCGTTTCCTTAGTATGTTCAAAGACGCAGGCAGCCTTAAAAGTTTGTTTGCTCGTTTGTTTGTTAACGAAAATTCAAAGTCTTATATAAAACAGTGCTGAGGACGATAAACAGCACAGTTTGCCGTAGTACTTTGTCATGTTAAGGTCTCGCTCTACGATATTCAAGGCCAGTGTAAATTAATCAATTGATTGAGTGACTGAGCTTAAGATCGTTAAGTTCAAAACTCGAAGAAAAGTTTTAATACAAAACAAAGGATATCTTTTGAAAAAGATTTAAAAAGAAAAAAATTAAATAAAATAAAAATAATTTAAAACACATATATATATATATATATATATATATATATACCTTGCAAGAAAAGAAATATATTAAACATAAATAAAACAAGAAAAAGACAGTCATAATGAAATACACAATAACAGTAAGTGTTGATTGAAAACTAACAAATGGAAAACAAAAGAAAATCTAATAACAAGATGACACTTATTTATGCCTTCACAATGTGTAGGCCTAAGTTTACCCTATGCAAAGTTTTATATCTTAAGTCTTCTGTTTCGTGTTAAGGATTCACCGAATTTGAGAGATGTAAAGAAAAATGTTCGCTTTTAAAGTTAATATCATTGCCGGCATGTTTCTACAATATTTGTACTCACCACTCAACCAAGCAAAAGGATCATGGATATCGATTGTGTCATTCCGTTTGCACTCGGCGGTATGCGCATCGCCGACTCTTTAAAAGAGATATGCATTTTGTTTATGGGAGAGAATGAGATTCTCATTTGGCCTAGACGTAATCAATTGTCTGTCCATCCCTCTAAAATTTGAAGTACCAATAGATCAAACTCCAATAAGAGAATTTCTGCGCATTCTGTCAGTTACTTTCTACTTATCGATTAAATATTTGGTTACAAAACGCATTGGAGTCGCTTTATAGGGGATTATCCAGATTATATGCCCACGCACTTAGCAAAAAGCTAATTGAGGTAGTGCGTATATAAAATGTAGCCCAAACCAATTATAAATTTTTTACGGCAACATTTTTTACAAGAAAACAACATATTCGTTTTTCGGAAATTTTTTAGTTTCGTTTAAGTTATTGAGAATTGAAGAAGAAGATCGGTTATAGGTAGTTTTAAATATCGTGTTTTTGCAAAATTAACCTAACGAAGGCACTGCCTAGGGAAAGATAGATCATCTGCTCTAGGAGTGCTTTTGCTTTGCTTAGTTATATGAGCGCTGCAGGACATTTTACAGCTGGGTCTCTAAAGCAGAGCCTACGCAAGGAATGCTTGTGCGTGACTACATGTTAACTGACATTTTCGCACAGCATGTTGTTCAAAATGATATCAATAAAGGTTTTTCATAAAATGGTTTAGATTACATTTTAGTTTGCTACAATAGGCATTAGTTGTATCGATTGCATTCTCATTGCTTTGCTTTTGAATTAACACACATATCTGTGCTCGAATAAGTAACGCAAACGGGAAAGTTTACATTGTTCAATTATCGAATATACGTGCAGCGTATAGGGTATGTATACAAATTTACATATTTGTGTAATATTTCATTGCAAGATAAACGATCGATTTTGAATATAATTTTGAAAACATTGAATGATGGCCTGGCCTGATTGCCTAATGTATAATCTACACTTACTGTGGGCCGATTATTAATCTACTTTTGTTAATTTTCAAATGTAATCAAAGCGTTTTCGTAAGATAAAGGTTTCACTAACCGCTGTAATGAAAAATTTTCGTTGATGATATAGGACAAGTAAGAAAATTATATTCGGCCCTGATCGAATCTTTTATACCCATCGTCGTAGTCCTAAACAAAACAAAAAAAGTGAAAGAACTAAATTTTCATGCTTTATAATATGGAGTGGAGGCTGCTGATTATTTCTATTTTCAAAAGAACGTCCTTGGAAAAGTTTCCAGGACAAATCCAAATCCTTTTCCAAATTTGTAAGCGATGTCTTTATTTTCACTAACAGGAGAATATTTATCAGAGATACTATACAATCGGGCAAGCGGACAGATGGACAGATAGACATTCTTAGGTGCATTAGAAATTTGAAACTGCCCAAGAATGTATACACTTTATGTGGTTTTTGAGTCTTGTTTCTGCGTCTTATAGAGGTATTTGAAAAAATGATAAATTTTGATACAATATATAGGTGCTACAGCGTCGTCCATAGAATATGCCTTCAAATTTTTGTACATTTATTTGCTATAGTTTATGAGTAATGAGCGAAAAGCCAATTTTTCATTTCTTTTGAAAAAAAGAGGTGTTCTCAGTTTATGTGTGATGTGGCGGGCGTGTTTCTGCCAAATTTGAAGTCGATAGCTTGATTTTTGCGGCCAGGAGAGTGTCTACAACAAACATTATATAGACGTACAGACGGTATAAAAAGGTAGTTAAGCGGATTCAGGTATCGTTTTAGTTGACCTTTAAGGCTAACGTGAGGTTGGTGAAAAGATAAGGTTGCGATAGAAGTTACTTTGCGGACCGATAAATGTGAATATCTCGAAATCAGCTAACTTTGTTGATTAAAAATGTGTAAACCTTATGGGATTTCCATGAGAGTTTTCTTGCGGTGAGTAGGACGACACTATTCCAATTCCCCTAGAAGAACTATAGTGGTCAAATATTTACACATTTTTCTGAGAAGGTTTCCACGTTTTTTTCTTAAACCTCAAAAACTTTGCATATATCTAAATACTAAAAACAGTATGCTCCGAAAAAGTCTTGAAGGAACCCTCCTGTAATATTTCTTTTCCGAGTTTGTTTACCAATTTAAAGAATTTTTTTCGTTTGGTTTTTGAAAAACCGCGAAAGCTTTTGGGAAAAAGTTCTTATCAAAGTTTGCTTAACACGTTCGCGGACGTGAATGCTATAGCATTCATTTTCATAGCGATGCAAAATGCCGTGAATGCTACGGCATTCAAATTTTAAAGCCAATCTTTGTTCATTTAATTTCATGTAATCTTCACGTCATCGTAGTTGAAAAATATGATCTATATTTTCGTGGATGCTATAACATTCATTTCATATAACAGTTAAAATACGATGTTCTGACTACTCTTATAATATATGTATAATCAGATTTTGAATATTACAACTAGTTTCAAAAATAATTGCTTGTCTATTTTTGCACCTCCATGAAATTTTTAATATCCGCGAACGTGTTAACATAGTAATTTAAGGCCTGCATTTTATAAGTGTGTGGTAATGAATAAAAACAAAAAATTTATGTCAATTGAAAGAAATTTTCCTGTCTTTGATTTTACAATCATTCTATAAAGATTTCTGTGCAGTATTTCCATTATTATTATATATGACCGTTGATTATATGGGACCGTCAAAGACGGAGGGAATAAAGAGGATTTTGCATAAGCCATTAATATGCAAAGGAAATGAATTCGCCCTCTTGGGAGGCTAACGTGGCGCCTAATGCAAGCTTATAGATAATTTCTTCTCACCTCCCCTCTCCCTTCTTCTCGCCATGAACAAAAATAACCTAAAAAATTTTCAAGAAATTTTTGAGTGAGTGGCATGACCCAACATGATCATTCTCTGTTCTTGCATACCTCACACAAAATGCTTTAAAGAGGCCCTAAAGGTTAGCTAATATAAGATGATGTTAGTTTAGACCATCATATCCCTTAATCGAAACTCAGGGTAGAGCTGTTTGTTTGCTCGACATGGAGGGTATTAAATGCTATTGAGCGTATGTATGTTCTTAGCCTAAACGCCTTGTACGAAAATTGAATGTGCTCGGTAAGCGAAAGTTATGATTCTCTACTTCAAGCGAATGATTTCAGTTAGTATTCGATATAGCTTGTGCAGCTTTTAACAACCAATCAACCTGAAGAAACCTGGAACTGAAGAAAAACGTCGCTGGCAATACAAACTTATTTCTTTGATTGATCTTCACCTTCCGATATGTTAGCTGATCCTTGTCTATATTAGCTGATGTCACAATGAAACCTATGCAATAGGCATTCTTTTAGCATAATATTTCCACACGCGAAGACTATCTCCTGCCACAACAGGCGAAAATTTAAAACTCACTGGTTATCTGTTATATGCTAAAGTGCATAAAAACCGTTTCGATCAGTTAACTGACATATATCCATTTACTAAAATATTTTATAACAGTAACTGAAGTAGCGGATATCGGAGGTTTGTTCTAAGCCTAGTTTAATGAATGTAATGAAAATACCAATCGTTTTAGACTAAATTCTTATGGCTGTAAAAGTTATTTCAAAAGACAGATAGCAAAGGGTCGGACGAATGGATGGACAATTATGATGATTCATCTCCTTTATTATCCATTTAAGAGATTTTCAAAACTATGTTAATATGCTTTCAGCTCAAAGTAGAGTAAGTAAGAAAGGGTTAAGTGTCTTTGATTAAAATCTTGCAGTAATTGTGAAGTATTTATGTTAATTATTGTTACGTAATTTTATTAATCGAGACATTTGCTTGTTTTGATGGATCAGCCATCAATTTAATGGCTTTGAAATCAGCCGTCAGTTAAAGTTTTTTGCGTACGCCTCGCCTTGTGTCTATATAGGTTCCAAATTTCCATTCATCAGATCGAGTCTCTTCCATTCTCACTTTTCATAAGAAGTTTAAGCTTCTTATCGCGTAAGTGTTCAAACAACTAGACAAAGTTAAAGGTTACAAGAGGGCCAACTCTCTTAGACTTCCACTCTCATTTGAGATATTCCCAAGAGCTATGCGGTTATAGATCAAGTTTTACCTTCTTATCGCGTTAGCGTTCAAGCAAGACAAACAACTAGACTTGGGACCTTATAGTGATATTGAAAAGCTTTTATTGCATGCTTTCTTTTTCTTGCCCAGCTAAGGAAATATAAAAACAAGGATGGCATGCTTAGTATTGCTAGGTGAACAAGCTCCTACACATTCTCAGAAAATTCAGAAAGAAAGTTATATTTATTGCAATAATTTTAACAAGAGATATTGCAAACTTATTATTAAGCATAAGAAGTTTTTACAAAAATGTTCATAGATTAGGACTTTGTCGTCTTCGCATTTGAATTTTCTCCTACTCTTAGTAAAAAAATGTAAAGCTCATCAAAGTGATTCAACTGGGCGACGAAAATAAACGTAGAAGCTATTATTTTTTAATATAGCAACCAATGTTCTATTGAGAACATTGTCTTCTTGTATTTGTTTTAGTCTTGAATTGGTTTTTACTCTATAGTATAGTAAGTAGCACAGTAAGTAGTCTCAAGTAGATTCACATGATATCAGTTATTTTCTTTACACGAATTTCTCGAATTTCTTACCGTTGCTCGACCATAAACAGGTTAATAAAAGATTTCATAAAAGGTCAATGACTCATTAAACGTTTAAGAGGTGTGTAGAAAGAACATCACTAGTGTACAAATATTGAAACTTTGACTCCTATCGCGTAAGACGAACTAAAAAGTAAAAGAATTGTACGATAAATAAATAAATGCTTAAGACAATACACACAACAGTCGGTGAGTGAGTCGGTATGGAAGAAACATATTTTCTGAAATTGAAAAATTAAATAAATAAAAAATTCTTTTCGCGCGTGTTTGCTTGAAATTATTCACTTATTACATTCTCTATATATACTACACGGTATACCAACTTGCTTTGTATGCTTGTAGTCTTACGAGCATATTTACGGTTTACCATAATAATTGACTTAGGATCACTAGGCAATTCGTTGTACATCTTCTGTTTATACACCCAACAAGACAATTGCCTTTGTGAGGCGTATGTGCAGCATATGTGCAAACCTATATTTCGCAGTCTGATTGAGTTTTTAAATGAACTACTTCGAGCTTAAAATTAATATATCCTGCGAGGAGCATGTAATTGATGGTAATAACGGGTCGTCGATTTCTTGACTTCATTTTGAACAAACTTGAAACATTACCACCAACCTAGCAAGCGCTGGCGAAGATCATTCAACTTTCGACTAAGAAAAATCTATGAAAAGTGATTGATTGCTTACGCACTATTTTGCCATTACTTGGAAGAGAAAGCCGAGCAAATATACTTTGACTTCATACATAACGTATATCGTTTGGCGCATCTCGTATGTGTTTAAAATCACATCTTCATGCAATTTTCAACAGTTTGCCGATGATTTTCCATAACAAATATCATATTTACATGCTCCGTCTCATTTACATTGGGTTTGTTGGACCCACATCGAGTTTATTAAAGGAAAAAATTGTACGATTTAATACAAATAGATGTTAACTTTGACATCAGATGTATGGTGGAGGGGAGGGGAGGGGAGGGGAGGGGGGCTACTATTCAGGCTGATAGAGCATGTTATTCCAAATATTCAGTAAATTTAATGCACTTCCTAGCCTAGCAATCAAAACTCATCACACATGGATGGGGGGAGGGTTAATTCAATTCTGCTATTCAGGCTGATGAAGCGTACATATATACATGTGTACATATATTATTCGAAACCTTCAGTAAATTCTATATACTTCCTACGGTAATCATAAAAACTCAACACACATGCATTAAAGATTAAAAGCAAAAAATTGGAAATTTCAACTGCTTTCGGGGCGTTTTTAATTTTCTAGTTAGAGTTTAAGCATACTTGCAAACGAATTACATCCATGGATTAGCAGCCTGTGGAATCAATTAAAGAACACATAGACCTACTTTTACGATTTTTGCGGACAAGCGGTTAATAGACAAAACAAAATAATAAAAAACTGCTTAGTGGTTGTACTTTGGGAGTGAATAATATGAGTAAAGTATGCCATAAGGGACCTAAAGCCCTTCATAATACTGCTTGATCTGTTTAATAAGTTTTTTTAATTTTTACTTGAATTACTTATAGCAAATTTAATTGTCAACAGTGAGAACGTGTTTAAAATTTTTTCGCTTAGTAATTTTGTATTTTCATTATTATTTATTGTACTCATTAATGCGCTTTACGTCACATAAATATGTTATAATAAAATTGACTAACAGAACAGGCTTCTCTGACATTCAATACGAAGTCTCTCTTTTGTCTACTATTTTAGTGAAAATTACTGTAGAAGAATTTTTAAAACAATTTTTTTTTTTTTAAATCATATTTTCATAAATTCTTACACGTGCAGCACGTAGCCATAAAAATTTTTTTTAAGGATAAGGGAAAAAAAATATATTGAAAAAAGTACAAATTGAAAGAAATAAGAAAATTATATTTGGCTGTGGCCGAAATTTCGATACCTACTTTCAAACTTTTATCTTAATAGTAGTAGATAGAAGTGAAATTGCGATCCTCTGGAACATTAGGTGGATGTCGCCGAGTCTTTACATTTTTATACAAGCAATTCAGCGGTATCGGTGGACGATTGTATTTGCTATAGTCTGTGTGCTTATTAGTTTATTATTTTTTTTTGTTTTGCGCTAAAAAAAAGGTTTATATTATACTATAGTCGTGTCAATCAACGTCGATCTGCCTGCAAGGGTTTTTAATGCTTTGACAAATTTGAGATATCTTCATTTATGTGGCCAAAGGAACGCTTATAATAGACAGACAGATAGACAGATAAACGAATGGATGAAAATGCTTAAAGCAATGCAGAATCCGAAGTTGATCAAAAATATATGTACTTGATGGGGTCTCGGGAGCTTACTTCTGAGTATTGCAAGTGGCTTAACGAAATGACCATAGTCCCATTCCTAGATGTTGGATAAAAAAATAAAGAGAATCTAGTGAGCTTGGGAGCAATCTCTTATTATTGTTAATTGGTAGGAATATGGGAGAAAAATTTAATATTGGCTTCACTTGATATGTCACGCCTATATCATAATGTATGCATAGCATATATTTTAATTCTTCTCAAATAAATAGATAAAGAAAATTGGAAATCACTTAGGGTCCCTTGCAAGTAAAAACTTAACGACTTAACAGAACGATTTCATTACAAAAATATTAAACCTAGGTTAAGTTTTTAGCTAAATGTTCTACAAACACACACACACACGCGCGATTCGATACGTAGGCGATATGACTGACCATAAATTTCTATTCAGGGCACATCTTAAGTATATCACTCAGAAGCCATCAAAGCCAATGTTGGCATTAGTACGACAAATGCTCAAAAAAAAAGGCTCTAAGCAAAACCATAGGCAATTAACCGCCGATCTAGTTCAAACTACAATTCTATAAGGATCGTCATTACAACATAATACTGTGAGTATTGCACGGATAGAAGAGGCATAATAGAGGTACACCGCTTGTGCGGCCTGAGAGTGATCGCAGCGTCTCGCACTGTCGATGACGATTCGGTCTTGGCCTTTGGAAACACAGCAGCAATCACCCTCCAGGCAAAAGAAGGAGCATACGTTTATGGGACTGCGAAGCTACAGTGTTAGTGAAGCGCCGCCTGATAGACAACTAGCGGGCGCAGTGGAGTATATCCGTAAAGGACAGAGGGACCTATCAGGCTTATCTCAAATATACGCCCGTCGGCCCTCAGGCAGCGCGGTGAGCCAAACTTCAACATCGTTCAATTGCTCAGTTGCCTCCATGCGCACTTACGTAGATTTAAAATCGAAACTAGCCTTTTCTGTAGTATCTGTAATGTTGCAGAAGACGTTGAACACGTATTCTTTATCTTTCTGCTATTGCAAGACGAACGAGATTAAGGAATACGAGTAGACCTCGTTTTTAGCGGGGTAAAGTTTCGTACTACCCAAAGTGGGTGGCTTTCTATGCTTTCCCACTTCAAAAGAAAAAAACGCACACTCATACGTACACACGCATGCATTTGCTACAGCCATAATTTAACGCTAGAAGTGCCGGGCACGTCATTTGGCTCGTTTTCAAATTTTCGAATTTAAAAAAAATGGTCATAAGGCATATAAGGTTCCGAAATTTACTTATGACTTTTATTTATATGAAAAGATCTCTAAGTATCTATAATCATGATTTGTCTATCTGGTCCGGAATTTGGAAGAAAGGCGGCGTATACGGACTTCAATCAGAAAGGAACACTTTCATCTATTTTATCGAAACGCTACATGGCATACAATGAAGTCAGGAGGCTGAGATTAGCCGCAAACAACTAATGATCGACTACGAATAAAAATATGAAAAAATGGGTGTGGTCTTCCCATGTTCGCACGGAATGGAAAGCAGTCTCCCCAAAAAAAGGCGATCAAGGTGATTCCTTTTGGTCCGAGTAGGTTAAGCGAAGTCGTCAGCAGAAAATAATCAGTACGTACGTACGTACGTTTGCAACTTGCCCTGACGATGAATGCAGAATGATGAGAAAAAAACTTAAGAATATAGTTTCTGTTCTAAACAACACTTTAGGAATGTGCTCGTGACTTCGTCAAACTTGCAGATAAGTGAACGGACGTAGATAAATCGAATCGCCTGTGCATTTTCATAAAAGGCATATATATATATATGTATGTATGTATGAATATACATTAGATTCCCGCGATCAATGATGTACGCCTTATAAATATTTTGCTGATCTAGATTATTGTATTAAATTCCTTCAAAAGTTATATGCATAAGTGAAAGTTTGAGCACACGTACAACTATCTTACCTTTTCGTTGACAATTTTTAATTTATTTTGACATACATACAACACACAAAACATACAACGACAAAAAAGAAAAAGTTCTTATTCTTGAAACGTTCAAAAGCCGTTGGCTACAAAAGTTGGTTTCTTTCTTATTGTAATTTATGGGTTGAAAGAATAAAAACAAATAAAACAATAACAATAACAACGGCTATAACGAGAATAAAAAGTCCTATAACAAAAGTAAATACTTGACCGCATTTCGAAGAAACTTTTATAACAGACATAATCCCATTTATACAACACAACGACAGCCAGACTAACAAGCACACCAAAGAAGATAAACATGCGAAGCTGTCAACAAAGCAGTTCATCCATTGTAAATCCTCATGTTTTGTGTATTCATCATCGGAATGCATTAAATTTCTTATCTCATTTGTAACATCCACCGGAACGCACACCTGTCTTCCATCTATATGTTATTGTTAGTATTACTTTGAAGCGCTTTAGCCAGTCCGTCTTCTCTCTGTCTCCCTCCCTATCTGTCTATCCCTTTTTCACTATGTGTGTGCGTGTTGGTCAATACACTTATTATTTTATCTATCAGACTATCTATCCTTCTTCCTGCCTGTACACTGGATATGGATCTATGTATATAACATATTTGTAACATTAACAAGGAAAGCCGATCCAAAGCCCAGTTACTATTTCGTATTTCTCTAACAGATAGTTTCCGTATTTTCGTTCAAAACACTTCGTAAAACAACAACAATCCAGTCGTCTGCAGCCGAATCTGTTACACCCACCACCGTCATGCTAAAAGGAAACTGAAAAAAAGACAAAAAAACTAAATTTTCATTTTCTATAATATTGCAAAGGTGTGGGTGATTTTTTTCTGTTTTTGTGCAACAAAAAATTTGATGGAAATTTCCATCGTGTGTGTCTGTTGCAGTTTATGATCGTAATATTATATACGACTATAGTCTTACGAGCAAAAAAAAAACACGGCAAGTAAAAGTGCTCGCAGTTTTTGTTGCATTGTAGGCGTGTCCTTCAACCGATTTGGATCACTTTCAAATTCTTCTGCAAATTTATATGCGAATTCTTCGTTTTTGTGAACGGGAGAATGCTTTTCGCAGATATTAAACAGATGGGGAGACGGACAAACGGGCAGATAAAGACACCGGCGTGCTTAGGTGCACTTCGAATGTATATACCTTATGGGATTTTTGATATTCATTTCTGGGTATTATAAAGGTTTTGACAAAAAAAGAAAGGAAAATTTAATACAATAAAATCTTGAATAGGCGTGACCAGTTTTTCCCATTTTTCCGCTTTTACGTATCCATACGTTCACATCTTTAGGGAGTATGGGTAAAATGCCAATCGTCTTTGCCTTTGGAAAACGGAGATGCTTTCAATTTACTTGATACTATGGATGTGTCCATCGACCGACTTAACCCATTTTCAACACGCACCTGCACGAAAGAACTTGGAAAGTTTCCGCCAAATATGATGTCGATAGCTCTGTTTTTGCAGGCAGGCGAATGTTTACAACAGACATTACAAAGACGTACAAATGTGCACGCTGACAAATAGGCAGACGGACACATGGACACGCTTAAATAGATTCAAAATTTGATGCTAATCACATGCAGTGACCATAATGTGCGAGAACGCAAAGTGTTTTGTAAAAAGTGCTTGCAACAGGTCGACTGACCGTAAAATGTTGAATTTTATGAATTATTTCTTCTTTTCGTTTACTGACACACGCACGCACGCAAACAAACTTTCATTCATCTATGCTAATGGCAAACGTAAGAAAAAGAGCACAGACAAAAAAACAATCTTCGCCGTAGAAACAAATCATAGGTACTCCTCAGGTCATCTTAGGTATTAATTCAGCACTCATAAGGGAAAACATCGCATTTTCTCATTATAGGAATTGTTGGGTTTGCATCAATTTTGTTATTCTGTAGGGATAGCTACAGCGCAACACTCCGATATCAATTTTGTTATAAATTAATCTATTAACCCGATCGCTACCACATCCACCAAAGGTCATGATTTGTGACATCAGTGGTGAAGTGACATTAGTGGGAATAAATTTTACACATGTGTCTCTAGAATATTCAAAATAAGTAAACAAACGTTCTTTTAAACTGTCACATATATGCAGCATCGGACTGTGGTAAGAAACGGCTGTGTCACAAACATGTGACGGTTCGTAGCGAACCAGTCAAGTCACGGAAACCACAAACAAAAAAGCTGCGGTGTATTATCTCACATTTCGCTAGTTATGATCTTTTGTACTGAGTCTTTTAATGGATCCTTGCAATTTCTTCGTAAAATTCGAATCACTGTAAGCCCTTCGTAATGTTCATAAGCCGTGTTCACAAGGTAGAAATTCAAGGAGTAACGGGAATATTGTGGCTTTCTTTAGATATTCCTTATCTTTGCCACTAGGTTCTAAGGTATTTTCTGTAAGCACTGTCTCCGACCTACGCACATTGACCTATGCATATTGAGCTCAAGCTGAATGCCAACCAAGAAAGATCACCATTTTTGGCGTTGAAACCATTTTCACCGATAAAATTTATTTTCGATTTAATTCGCAAAAACATGTTCATAAGCACAACTTTTTATATATTCAAGCCATCAATCTCAAGTTTGCCCTAAAAAGTACAGTCATTCTTATAAAGGTTGATTGCATATTGCATACGTCAAACGATGTAGCTGTTTGAACGAACGTACTAATCTGACCCGATCAGTTATTAAGAACATAGTTAGACGCTAATTAAAAAATATAAAAAATTCTATATTTTCAATTTTGCATTCCCTTTGAAAGACAGAGGTGTCCTCAGTTTGCATAGTACCGCAGCCGCTACTTTCGAGCGATATCAACCTGCGTGCAAACATTTCCAATGCTTCTGCTAAATTAAAAGTTGATCGGTTTATGTTTGCGGCCAACAGAATGTTTACAACCGATATTAGGCAGACGGACACCCAGCCAAGGAGATAGATGGACAGACGGACATGTTTAAATCGATTCAGATATTAATGCTGATTAAGAATAGGGGCGTTACAAACATTTTGACAAAATGAATACACCCACCCACCATTCTTCGATGATGGGTATAATAACATAATATATTAATGTGCTATTTATCAATCAATCCATAAGATCCTCAAGATCGACAATCGAGTTTCTGCTTAATAAAGCAAAAAAAATCTCGTTGCTGTATCCGATAAATTTAAATCAGTAAATGCCGCGTCATAAATTGAACCCTAAAGACAATGGGGTTTCATCGCTTTTTCAAAACATGCGAATCACAGTTGAATACAGTGAAAGTAACGAATAGAAATTTAATTTTCATGCTTAGAGAGGCAATCGAGCCACGTTGTGTGTTGAAAATTGTATTGTATGCTATGTCTGCCTACGATATCCGCATATGCGTTTTCAAGTCAATATATTTCCGCAAATTGTTTGAAATCGGGTGACTCTTTAAAATATTTCAATACAACTTAAGATTTGCAAATATTTTCATTTATCAGATAAAGTGTAACTGAGGTATTTTCATCAAATTTCTGCAACTTTGAGGTTGTGAGAGGAAGAGAGAGAGGAAGAGAGAGAGAGAGAGAGAGAGAGAGAAAATCAATGATAGCTTCGATGTTAAAAGTTGATGAAAAAGGAATGAAACAAAGCAAGCACAAATTAAGTACAGTAACAGTTTGGGTATTGAAATTCTGTTTTACATATAAGTAAGTGTTCTTACAGCACATCTCGCTTAAGAATTCATGGTACTAATGCACATTCGTGAACAAGGGCCTATTATAAATCTATATTTTCCACTTTCCAGTTCCTTCTGCTAAGTCAACTTACATACATAGTCTTGGCGAAACCTTTGAGCAACGATGAAAACTCTGAGTCTCTGGTTGAGTAAGTATTGAATAGAAAATTGTGTGTGAAATGTACTACTGTTCCAAATATAAAATTCAACTTTTCAATTTTTAATAATATTAACTAAATTTAAGATTACTGTGTAGCGTGTAACTGTAACTGTGTGTTGCATGTTAATGCATGTTAATGTAAGATTCAGTGCTGATGGCATGCATTTATACGATAGGCATTGGATTCGGACATTTTTTATTCTTAGACTAAACTTTTCTTATTTTAATTGCAGCGAAACGCTTAAAGAAAATAAAAATTAAAAATTTCGTTTACAGAATTGAAAAACAGAAACTTGTTAAATTTCCCGAAGAATTCATTGCGGAAAAGGCGGTTGAATTAGACAGCATGTTTACGACATCGAGGATAGCAACAACAACAACAACAACAAAAGCGACCGCAACAGCAACAACAACAATCCCAGTAAATACCAGTGAAACTAAGCGAATTTTAGATGAAATTGAGAAAATAAATCAAGCTTTGGGTTACGTTAAAAAGCCTGAGCCTTCCAAAGTGCCCATACTTTTAGATTCGTCACAATATCTGTTTAGCAATGTCCACAATTTTCCAACTAAAACGACAAATGGCGATACATTATTTTTTCCGTCAATACGAGCAATTAAATCACAGATTTCATATGATCGAAGCAATCAACAGTACAGTAAATCGCCGGAACGGGAAGTTCTAGAAACTCCTACAAACACAAGATCCAATGAATTCATTAAGGACGTTTCCCGAATTCCCGAAAAGAACATTCATCAATCTCAAAGACCGTCTCTTATCTACTTTAAACCCTACCCTACCCTCGAATTAAAGCAAACTCAACCACTTCAGACGCCTAAGACACACTTTGTCATACCTGTCAAGCTTTACAAACAAAGTAGTCGGCAACAGTTGCTAGAAAATATAAGCCGTAAGGACTATC
The DNA here is from genome assembly GCA_001077435.1 of Glossina morsitans morsitans. Lineage (NCBI taxonomy): Eukaryota > Metazoa > Arthropoda > Insecta > Diptera > Glossinidae > Glossina > Glossina morsitans. The sequence goes on along the minus strand of CCAG010004393.1, from coordinate 75,569 downwards.
AATTGAAAGGTTATAAAATTGTTGGGGATTTTCAGAATTTCTATAACAAGACTAATGATGTTAAGCAAACAGTCGTCCCCATAAAAACAAAATCCGCAATCAAATATCACTTACTTTTGGTACCTCAAGCATTGCTAATGGAACAACAAGCGAGGACTGTTGATAAGGATGTCAAAGCTGTCGAGGAGCAGAACAAATTAAATGCAAATGCAGGCAGAGAAGAGAAAGTGAAGAAAAGCTCTCATAAGACACACACACTGGGTTTAATTGACGTAAATAATACACAAAATGTGTCAAGACGAACCGACTTAAAACCTGAGAGCACACAATTAAACAGCATTAATAATCTTACTAAAGTTTCAACGTTAACTCCGTTTGTGACGACCGCAATGTCGCCAGTATCACAACAAAATCTGCACAGGACACAGTTTGCTAACAAAACTGGCTCTAACACCGTGAAGACTGCATTTCAACACATTTTTAAGTTTCCTTTCCGCCCTGAGGCAAGACCACAACAGCCACAGCAACAGCAACAGCAACAAGGAGCGGTACCTTTAAAAATACCGCAGAAATTGCAATACACGTCATTAGCGGCTTCAAATCCCTTAGTGAGCGGAACTTTGAACAATTACCCACATCAACAGAGTGATTTACATTACACCGACTACAAGTGGGAAGATGAGAATGCGAACGATTGCGATGGAAGCTCGGCTAACGATTCGAGCGACGACGACGAGTCTCATGAAATGAGCGAAAACAAATTCTTGGCCCACCATCACCATGCTCAAAAGCATGAGGTGCAAAAGGAAGCTCTAAAGCAGGCCGGAATTGTTATACAAAAATTAAAAGTCCGCAAAGGAGGTGTAGCTATAGCCGGCCCAGGCGGTGTAGCTACAGCAGGTAGCGGGGGTACTGCAATTGTGGGACCTGGGGGTTACGCTCTTACACATCCCCGCAGTTTAACTATAGCTGGACCGGGCGCTAAAGTTATAGCCATTCCATCGAATGTAGACTTAAAAGACGCTTTACGTCGCACCAACTTGCTTAACCAGACGTGGCCGCGGGAAGGCCGTATCGTAGCAACAGGACCTACTGTGTATTACGCTCCACCTACGGCGATCGATGTTGAATTTTAATAATTCAGATATACTGTTAATTATATAAAAAATTCGGCCCATTTTTTTAATGTTTTTTTTTTTTGCCGGTTTATTAGAGCATTTATAAGTTTTTAAGGCTATATTTCAACATATCAAGAAAAACACGGACAAATATCAAATCACTTGCACAAAAGGAAGAGAGAAATTTTAAAGCTTGAGTTATTATTGCAATGACTCATCCTACAAACGAGTGAAGCACTGTTGACATCTGCGTCTTTTGCTCTTTGGCAATATTGAAGGACATGTGTCCTTGTACATTTGTCCGTGTTTTCCGTTGTTAGTAGTTAGAATTTTTGATTATTTACGACTGTCGTACTTTTTAACTATAAATTATTTATAAATAATACTGAATTGTTTGTCGGTTTACTCATACGCTATGAAACGTGTTGTTAAGTGTTACTAATAAACAGTTTCTTTGAATAAGGCAAGAAGAAGGATGAAAGGGAGTCCAAATTTTGCTCTCGTTTTTACAGAGAGATTAATAACGTAAACGTCACGATTCGGATTTCTTTTCTTAAACTTTTATAATTGTGAAAATGACCGACAGGGAATGGCTGGACGAATGTGAAGAAGACTGCTTTTATTCTCGTGCTAGTGAAGAATGTATGGAATGCTTCACCGAATCTTGGCAAGCGAGATAAAAAATGGCCCCTTCCTATTGTAATAATCGCGACTTAAATCGAATGCTTCGCTTTAATTTATTACATCTGCTCATTCGAATTATCCAAACTGTTCAAAAAGTTTCGGGAATAATTGAATAAAATTTCTTCTCTTTAATTTTTCATTTTTCACTTCAATATCAGTTAAGATGATTAAAATAAAAATAATGATCTGCATCGATAAATCGATCGAGCATTTGACGCGAATTTACTCAATTTAATTTTTAATCGAATTCAAAAAACTTATCTGATTTTTAGATCATTTCCGGAGCGACACCCAATCAAATAAATAATTTCAGTCTCATGCACACATATTCAGTTTTTTTTTTTTTTTATTTATTATGCGTTTCATGGGTTCGATTATATCGATCCATCTTTTGACATTTCGCGTCATTTTTAACGCTCGCCAAGTATCGATCAAGCGATCATTTGCGATCGCATAGCCAGCATTTTTACCCATAGATAATATCGAAAGAAGTAGAAGAGGAATAAAGCACGCCTTTATCAAAGAACTCATGTGATCTTGTTTTTGATGTAGTGGAACCTTCAAGTGGACTTAATAACATTTTCATAAAAATTTATTCTGGTACCGCAATCAATTAAAAATTAATGTAAGCGTTCGACAAACTTTTTGATCAGAACTAGTAGTAAAGTCGGCGCTCACCGTTTAACCGCAGGCTATTGTATATTGTCGAAGATAGCACGATCTACTCTTGCAATGAATGCATTTATTTCACTATTGATAATAACATGATGAAGCCATTAAGCGGGAACGAACAACATTGCACGGTATAAAAACACTGAAAATTTCTTCTGAAAGATTCCTTTTTCATTGAAGATTTCTTCTTCTTCTCGCAATTCAGTAAAGAAATTCAATTGTATACTGTGTGACGATTTTTTCGAAAACCCCATAGATAGATAGACTCAAGTCGAGTTCATATATTTATGATTCTTCTCTTGCTGCTTTTGATAGATACCACGTGCCCTTTGCTATATCTATTATATTAGTTTTTGGGTATTTGAAATGGCTTAATGACGGACATCCGCATCGACAGCCTTCAACTTGTTCATAATTTTGTTGACATTCGCATTCCATTAACGTCATTTTACGGCCCATATAATCGTTCCGATAAGAAAGTCAAGTCAATATCTAGTGACAGTTTTCGTTTTCGGGCCTTTTGATCATGATGAACGCGAAAGATAAGGTTCGTAAAGATACGCTACGTATCATACATTACAAAATATTCAGATTTTCCGGGAATTTTTGTAGAAATATGTACAAAGGTTTTGTTAATTTTTAGCAAAATTTTAACTAAAAAATATTATATAAATTAATTATTATTTTAAATAATATGTGAAAAAAAAGTTTCACTCAAGTAACTGTTGTTGGGTTGTAACGTCTAACCATCGTTGTTGTATATATCTATATTCGATTCAATGTATGCATGTAAAGTAGTCGGTAATTAACCATAAAATTATTAAAAAAAAACAAATTGTAAATAAAACTAATATGAATCCCTTTACTTTTAATTTTTCTGAATATTCGCACGGCAACAAAATGTAAAACAACAATTTTGTTTAGAAAATGGCCAAGAACTAATTTATATAGTTGGCCTTTGCAACCGCTGTCAATGAGCATTTTCGACAACAATTTTGGTATAAATTCATTAGTGGCGCTTCCGCCTCAAGCATCGATTAGTAAAGAGAAGAGAAACGAAAAACGATTGCAATCAGTGCAACTGCAATCCAAACCGCAAGTACACTTTCAAACAATTTTAAATCCAACAAACTTTCAACCAAACATATATAATGCACAACAATACTTCCCCTGGCAAAATGAATTTTTCAACATACCCTTCACTCTGACAGCGTTCCCAGCAATCAAGCAGCCCCAACTAGTACCGCAGATCTTTAACGATAATACCATGTTAAGCGCTACTACTACGATAAAACCTGATAAGAGAAAGGATCGAGAACCGACCACTAAAAGACCAACACACGCCATCTTTGATGCTCAACCACCAAAATTACAAGTCGATGTAGAACTTATGGAAGGAAAGTCTAAGAATGATATTAACGTTTCAACAGGCATTCGAAAAACTAACTCCGACTTCTCTGAGGAAGAAATCGAAACAATGCCGGAACATCGTTTAACTAAATCTACTTCAAGGCATCTGACGAAAAAGTCTAAAAGAAAGCCGCTAAAGAACGTAAAGTCAGTAAGTGCTGATGGATCCGTCGTTAAGGTGGAGGCAATAGGCAAAACCTCAACTACCGGTAGTATACCACAGATATCTTTTGATGCATATTTCCCTATGTCGTATTTCTCTCATGCGGGTAGAACGAACGAAAAGACAGCCGCCTTGATTTTGGAACCGCATTCAAAGGCGGTGGTGGGGAATGGCGGTACCGCGATATCTATGCCTCTATCTAAAGCTTTCTTAAAACGCGGCGTTACCACAAACGTTTACTTTAATCCGGACTCGGTAGCCATAGCTGGAGTGGGTGGAAAAGCCCATGCTCAGGCTGATCTTGAATTGGATTTGATCAACTAAAGTACTTCTTTGTAAAATTATTCCGATTACTTAATACACATCATTTTATTAAAAAAAATAATAAAATTTATGAAAATTTAATACAAAATTGTTGCCAATTTGTTTGTAAATAAGCGTAAATAATTTTGATTTAAAATTAGTTTACTGACAATGTGTTTGTTTGTGCAAATCTTTAATCAATATATGAATATATTTTACTTACAGACTTTGTAGATTATTGCCAATATTAAGAAAAATATTTAACTTTTGATTGGACTAGTGGTATATCCCTACCTCTGCAAATGCATTTTAGAAATCGCGTATTGGGGAGCTTCTGACCGGCTCTTGCTTACTCTTTGTAGAAATTTCTCTTTGTAGTTTCATTTTTCTTCCTATTCTTTAGTGTGGCTGCACAATTTTTTTTATTAAATAATAAAGCTAAACTAAATAAGTATGCAAATGTGTATAAGTAACCTACCTACCCTTCCCGACTTCCCCTTACAACGCATAGCCATAAATCTACTGATATGGACGACGTGGACGTTATACCATATTATGGTGGTATGCGAGGTCAATATCTACAAATTAAAGATGGTAAAATTCATGATATTATCAATAAACCCTCTGAGAATACTACGCAGCATGTTGATAAAAAAGGACCTACCGCCAGCTTAGACGGTAATGTTACCTCGTCCTTCGAACACGATTTCAATAAGATTCAATTGGCAGCGGCCCGTTTAGTGGCGATACAAGAGCAAGCCAAACGTAAAGGATCGTTTAGCGCCGAAGAGAATCGTGTATACGCTGTTAGTCTATTGGAATTGGGTAAAGCCGCTCAAAATCTAGCCATGCTACAACAAACCGGCCAAATTAAAGATTTCAGTGTGTTGTTGCAACCATATCATATGATAAATGCAATGCCACAAAAAAGCCCGATGACGGAAAATGTGAACAATTACGCACATATAGAAGCGGTTGTCGAAGAGCAAAAAGATGATAGCATAACCACATCGCCGTTTTTAAGCGCAACAGATTTCTTACCTACAACCGCCGAGGATCCTTACGAAGACAACAATGATAGCATTGCCATAATGCCGCCTAAAAAGGATGCCTCGGTAGCCGAGGCTAAGCCAGTAGGCAAGTACATAAGCAATAAGAAATAAAACTTTGCGTTTAATATAAATATTTCTTATTTTTCCTAGGAGTTTCTATAGCTGGAGAGGGGGGTGTTGCATCAGCTAAACCCAATGCCGTAGCCTTATCGGGACGCAACGGCTTGGCTGTTTCAGCCCCTAAGGCCACCGCGATAGCAGGTGTTACTCCAGAGGAAGCGGCCGCATTTAGTGTTTCCGTGCCGAGTCGCAATCAAATTCTTATCAAGACATCAAGCCCACATCTCCCCCTAATTTCGCCAAACTTTGATTACTATGATTATATAGAGTCATCACCGATACAAGGATCTCCCTATAGCCACGACATATCTCCCATATATAAGCATAACTTTTTCAAATATAACTCGAAACCCATATCCACGATTAATGTTGCTTCGAGTATGTTAAAAATGTGGCGAACTGCCTTAGCGGAAGATTACGCTAACTCTGACGCTACCGGCGAACATAACGCTGACATAGAAATTAAAAAACAGCTCAAAATAAAGCCTCAGTAGTGTATTACGCAAATGTACAAAAGGATGAAAGTGAACGAGTAAAGTTTATTTAATGATTATTATCACGACAAATTTTCTTATATTGAAAGTTGCATAAAATCAATTGGAAAAGAGACGAAAACTAAACAATGGTAAGAGTAGGTAACAGAGTAGGTAACAATTTTAATCGACTCTATAATAAAAAAAAGTTCCATTTTTGACAGAGAAGACAGCTACGTAAGGTATGGTTAGCATAAATGCGCTAAAGCCCAAGTGGCTTTTGATCGGCAGTTCGGCCCCTCTACGGCTCTTATAGGCAACTAAAATAAGAATTAAATCAAGAGTTACTACCAAAAGTTAAGTGTCTTTCAAGCAAACGCTGACCTCGTATATTATGCACAGGTATTGCAGTTGCGGGATTTCTATGCTTTGCGAGTATGTCCTTGATGTCCTCGTCTATATTCGGCTGCTCCTGTCTTATCTCATAGAAATAGTTCATTAAAGCCATTTCCACGGGCGCGTTTACGAGAACTCTACGAATGATATATAATTTATATTTTTCTTCCGCTACGATATTAAGCAAACGAGGAAAATTTTTCTGTAACTGACAGTATTTTCAAAATAAAAAGACATTTTTAAAAGTCATCAGATTGCTATAGCAACGAGGAAATCACTGTATATTAATATATACTTTGTGAGGTGGCTGAAGTTTTCGTCTGGGTGTTGCAAGCGTTTTAACAAGTTGGATATGCCCCTCATTCTTCGAAGACGGTCATAAAAACATTGATTATGATAAAAGGAAACATCTCGCTCGCCACCCATTAAGCCAACAAAATTATCATGCCATGCTTTCTGACAGCCGATATAAACAAACGCTATGAGAGAAAGCAAGAACGGGAGAGCAAAAAAACTGAAACGAGACCAACACTACGGTAGAAATATGTTAATTTTTCCATTGCATTTCAATGCTCTTGTGCGTGGCAAGAAGGACAAAAAGCTCTGTGAAACGAAATTGAATATGTAATCACACAGGTGTCTTTAACACCCTGTTTCTATGAACAGTACTGCTTAGTTGGGATAAGAACCTCTTATATTTTCGAAGATTTGTTAGTTCAATTTCGAACTCAATAAATTAAAGTATAAACCGAAAGTGTTGACTCGTCAACGTTTACGGGGATTTGGAAGCTTCGTAAAAATTATTTCAATTTACTTGTGACTTTTCCTACAAAACAATGGGTTGCAGATATACTTAGTTTTTGTAATAGAAATACAAAAAATGAAGCGTAAACATTTGGAGTAATATTTGTTTCGTAAAACTTGCACATTCTTCTGTACACAACGCTTGAAGGGCTTCATCCAAAACACAAGATGATTGCGATTCTATTTCAATGAGCCGATCCCGATTTTGCCACAGGTCGGTGTACGATGAATAATAGTAATAAAAATATAAATCAATTGTTGAATAAACTACAACAATTAAACACCAGTTTAGAATACCTACGTATATCGCAGCTTTTCAGAGCGTCTAAATAAATGCGCTTATTATTGCTATTAATATGTGCCCATTTTTAATAACATTTTCTTTCTTCTCGCAAGACTGTATTAAAACTGGAATTATATCCGATGGGATTTAATTAGCTCTGAGGCCAAAAATTGAATAAGTCTAATTTAGTTACTTTTATGTGCTTTGCAATTACATTGCTTTTATTGGCGTTTAGAAAATTTATTATTGATTTTCTAGAAAAATATCATCGATTAACGCCTATTTTTGAGGATTTTGCTTTGCAGTTTTTACTTTTCCTTTAACCTTCTAGCGACCAAAACACAGAACACAGAATGCATAGTTCACTCTTTCATTTTTTCAGTTACGTTACCATCAAGTTTTGCAACTTTATAATTTTCGCTTTTATATACAGCACTGTATTGTGCCACGAATGCTTAAACTGAGTTAAAAAAGTTTAATCTGCCCTTTTAACTATTTGTTGAAGGCCTTATTATGAAATGAGTCAAAAACAACAAAATGTTGAATTGTTATTTAATAAGAGAAAACTTAATTTTTCGTACTGTATGCAGACTTTAATGGACTACTGTATATAAAAAGTAATCTGTTAACAACGTAGGTCATGCAGAAAATTTGATGTGAATGCTTGTTATTTAAAGGAGGACTCTTGAGCGCATTTCTACAGGGCTACGTAAGTTAATAAAAGATTATTGCAACTGGTGTGTGGCTTAGCTGGTTTTGGATTTAGTGTGGAGTTTGAATAAATAACGATTGTTCCGTTCCATTTCGATAAGTTTTTGAGTTTTTAAGAAAGATTCAAAAATCTTCGTTTTGGCCTCCAGACGAATGGGTGTTTAAAAAAACATTACAGGGTGTCAAAGTTCATTGAAACTCCTGGGCTTCGTTCGCGTCTTTGATGATTTCATGCACACACTTTAAAAAGAGTTAAAGCGAAGCGATGTCGCCCTTTTTCGTTTACATTTGTCTCTACGGGATGTTTGTTCTTGTTTTTTTTACATTTTAAAAGGAAGGTCTGAGGTCTGCTGGTTTTTGATGTTGCATTGTCTGATTTACTGATATCGTAAAGAGGTTGCTGTGTAGCTTTCGGATTACGGATCTAAATAGAAATATGTAAATTAAAAGATGTAACATCAAGAAAGTGGAATTTCTATACGGATTTCTTAAGTGAACATTTGCTTGATGACGACCTCATAAAACCACTTGCAACGGACTTTGAGGATTGTTTGTTACTATTAATCTACATCACGTTTGCTGACGTGGCCGAACGTATGTAGTAAAAGCGAAAAATTTTGTAGAGTTCAAAGAAAATCTCTAGCTCTTGACAAGCTAGCAGCATCTACTTAACGATGTGAAGGAGTAAGTTATGTAAATGAAATACAAAAAATTTATATTTTCACAAGTTTTGCTCAAAGATGTGCCTTGAAATACTTTCTTATCAAGCCAGCATCGTTTCCATCTGGTGCGGATTTGAATCAATCTTTGCCGAATAAAACCTCCCAGAACTATGGCACTTAAACATTTCCTCTTTAGACTTTAGTAAATGTTGACACCAGTGGCTAAAAGCGAACGAAAGTTACTTTATTGTTAAGTTTACGGACTTAGTCGGAGTTTGTAGATAAAGTTTTAACCAACGATTTTTTTAGTAACGAAAGGAAAGCGTCAGGATCTTCACAGCCTACGGCAACGTAATCTTCATTTACGTGTGAAATATTTAATTAAATTCGAAGTGCGTAACAAAACTTACTTTATAGGAAGTATCTGGCCACGACACCGTAACTTTGACGTCAAAGACCAACTTAGTTTGTATTATCGAAGGCGCCATTTTATTCATATTTAATAAAGACAACTATGATTACTACGATAATTCTCAGGATAACAAAGTTAAAGTTGATTTTACAATAGCGCAGTTACGTAGCATAGCTTTGGGAGTGGCCTATAGTAAAGCTATTTGTTTATCAGGGCCCATAGCACCACACAGGAAGAATTTCTCCAAAAAGTAATGACCTTCAAGGAAATGATGAAAAAAACTATTTTGATAGAGAAAATATGTACTTTTCTTAAGTTTACTTACTTTTCCAATGACTTGTTAAGCATAAAAAAAAAACGTTTTCTACAAACTGAGATTTGATTTCGATACACAACACGAACAACACGAATAAGGTATCGATCGTACAACGTAACTTACAATACGATTTTGTGATTGTCAATTTTATTTAAATTGTTGCACTTTCATCCTAAAGTGATCATCGATCGATCGATTTGCGCTCCCATGGCCAACACGCACACTTAGACGGGCATTTTACACTTGTCACTATATAGATGATAATAAAAACAGTGAAGTAATCACGCGATTCCCGTTCTCGGGCAATTGAACAACTAGTTAAGTACCGAGATTCTTCTGCGACCGATAAGCAATACATTATAAGAGGATACTACAATCTTCTTCTTCTTCTTCTTCTGCTAGTCAGCAAATCGACAACAGATGACATGTTGAGAATATAGATCGGATGTATCTCAAACGATATGGAAATGAAGTGCAGAATTCAATAATATGTAGGGAGACTAACATAGATTTAAATTTGAAAGCTGTACACAACGCAGTACATAATAGCTTTAAATGACTGCAAATGGTGAAGGTTGTAACATCAAGTGTTCTACTTATCATCTATGTCCGTCAGTTTTTTGGTTTTCTTTGGCTTTCTTTTTGCAGTCCGCGCATTTCAAATGATTCCCTGCTGCCAGGCGGTTGATGTTTACTGCCTGCGCTATTTCCTGACAGTATGCGTGCCGGTCTTCCTCCATCAGTTGCAAAATGTCATCGATTTCTTCAGTGACTGGCCAATCAGAGCCAGTCACTGAACAGCATTCGCATTCGTTCACTTACAGCATTCTCACCGTACACTTCAGGCGGCATGTTTCGGCATGTTTTTGCATGTTTTACCTTTTTTCTAGAGTAAAAACGCATCACATAGCGTATTTCTTCAGATATTTCGCTCATTTTGAAAACAACACAACTTTTTACACGAGCAAACAATTCGCAAACTATCTTCTCTATAAAATGTAAGCTAAAATATCACCTTTTAAGCACATCTTCGTTTGCGACAGTCGGGTGATTGTTGCCCGATATATACAGTGGAAAAAAACCACCATCACCCATTTTCCGCATTATTTTCCCTGTCCGGTCTTTTAATCGTAGCATTTATGTTTGCCACTGAATTAAAAAAGTGTTTAGCAAAAGCCTTTATTCATATGTACTCTAAATGACTGCATATTTAGAAATTAGACAAAACCTTTTGTCACATTAATAAGAGTTTGATTATATGTTGAAAAAACCATGTCAAGTTTATTTTAATTTTATTTCGTTATTTATTTAATCGTGTATCGTTGCAGTAAGCACTTGTACTACGTTTTCGTACGTCATTGCACATCATGTTAATTATAGTGTTTCGCTTTATGATGTTTTTTAGGTTAAAAAATTTTAAACTTTTAGTGTTATTTTCATTCGCTAGCGAGCATTCAAACTAAAACGATTTCTTTTGCAATTTCATTCACATACGATATTTCCGATTATTTGAACGAACCTTTGATATTATTCGTCGGAGTTCTTTCCTTTACGATACAATTTTTTATTTACATTATCGTAACAAGGAACATCGGTTTTTCATTCAAAAGTGTGGCTTGGGATTTCCGGTTGGAGGTAAGTAAGTGTTCCGAACTGCATTTAAATTTCTGGCAAAGTCAACTTTACTCTCTCCTCAATCCAGTAAGCATATCCATTAAGCAAGTATTTTGAACTTTTTCATTCAATTGATATCCATTCCTGCTCGTATACTGATACCCAATTCATCTTTAAACTCTTGCCATTGCTTATCGATCTTCATCCTCAACTTGTTTCTGAAATGGTAATCAGCAGCTTTGATGTAATTGAAAAAAAATTAAATAATAAATTGTAAAAACTAGAAATTATTATTTACACGAACGCGATAATCACATTCCCACCTGAGTGATCGAGCGGACAAAGGATCTCGACCAACAACTCAGTGGCCGTGGGTTGAAATTTCAAGCGCGGCAATGCGATTTTCAATAAACTTTAGTCTTACGATTTATTTCTCTGGCTAAATAAAAGTATATTTCCCGTAAGCTTAGCAGCCTTTTTAAAGAAATTTTCTTTCACTTATACTACATATCGGTAATTGCTGCCCACATACATTCGGCCGGAGGAATATCAAGCGATTTCATTTGGCAGCCTTTTAAAAGCAATTTGCGTTTATTGGGGAAATCGTCGGGAATTTTGCAGATTTCAAAAGCGGAACAGTGTAAGTTTCAAAATTTTGAAGAAAAAGAAAGTCAAGGGACTTTTGCAAGCATTCTTTGGTTTCACGACGTACACAGGCGTCGAAGGTAATAGGAAGCTTGTGAATATTCATTTATCCGTAATCGTCAAGTCAACGTTATTACGCTTTGGCTTACGAACCGGATCGATGTCACTAACTCTATTGTAGCAGTTACATGCTACAGTAGTAGCCCAGGCATTCGCCATTCTATTCGTAGCTTATGGTAATGCGTGCTAACGTAGTTACAATATATGCTATTGTAGTTTTCATTAGATTCTGGAGACATTTGCAAATTTGTTGATCGCACCCTATTACTTAAGAATATTCGCCTCGAAATTTTGCAACTTCTGAATATTTTCATATAAAGAAACTACAGTAAATTCTAAGAAATCCGTTAATTGTGGAATTGTTGGATGTTTTTTTTAAATACTTATTCAATACATGTCGTATGACAACTTTAACCAATGACAACATTCTCTTAACCATTTAAGGTTAAATTGAACGCACATACACACACGCGTGCGCGCGCGCACATACACATACACACACACACACACACATATCTAGATATAAATGCAGTGCCAAACAGTTTGATGCTTTCTTTTGGGTTTCCAGTGTTTAGCACTTTACTTAAAGTTGTTGATGCAACAACCAAATATGAAAAGAGATTTTTGCCTTATTTAAAACCAGGAGCATAAAAACGGCGACAGAGGCGGAGAGGGACACGGCACCAGAGACGGAGACAGAGACAGAGACAAACACAAAGAATACATAGGTGCATTCAATCATACAAACAACGTATTGCCCAATATGGCATTGAAAACCAAATGGACAAATTGTTTGGTTCAGTTGCCATAAAAATGAAACTAAAAGAAAAACCTAAAAGTTAGTTGCTGGCATTGACCTTTCGCTGTAAGAGTTTGCGAAGAGAAGGGTAAAGATGGGAAAATAAACCATTAGTAAAGTGAGACCGCGACCGAGACCGAGACCGAGGCCGAGACCGTGACCGAGACGGGTATGATGAAGAGGGGCACGATAAAAAAGCCTGAAAGGTTTTCTAGATTGCTAAACTTTAGACCAGCATGCCTTAAATTCCACCCGTTTTTCATTTTCATTTTCGTTTTCGTTTTATTACTATTTTTTTTTTTTGTGGCGTTTTTGTAACATATAAAGACCCTGACCCTTTTTGTGCTTTGGCTAATCATATGAGCGGCATCTTTCTCTCTAACGTCAGGGTTTAAAATTTATGCTTTAACTCATTGCGTTGGTGTTTATTTCCAAGTGCGTATCCATGTCTATGCTTACTTACGAACGCGTATAAATGTAGGTGTGAAAGATTTACACGTATCAAGTATATCTGAATAAAAGAAAACGCACAGGCGCACAATAATTGTAAACAAAGGACCCGCTTAAATAGTATGCGTATGCAATACATTCCACTCAGTCAGTTCAGTCGGTTACACGCAATGAACGCGAAATGAGCATCTATTCCATTTAATGCTGACCCAGCAGACAATAAGCAATCAAATGCATCGTAATGGACTTCACAGGCGCTTGAAGAGAATGCAAGCAAGAGAATAGAAACCATAAAATAATAATAATAATTTTCACTTCATTTTAGCATCCCATTCAATATTGTTGTTGCCTGATGTGGAATTTCAATTTATAGGAAAAGTTCAAATTAAGAGAAATTTATGGACTTACATTCTTACTTTGAACGAACCTACGTCTGAAGTAAACTTATATCGAAAATCAAAAAATTTGTGATTCTCATATATTTGTTATTTACTCGTTCGAGATCATTTTTGGATCGAATTTTCTCAAATCGTCAAATCGTTCGTCTAGCGGTAAAATCATTCTGTCGTTAATAAAAACAAACTCATTTTTGTTAAATATCTTATAAAATTTCGCCGAATATAATTCTTCGCTTATCTTCGTAAAAGTAATTTTCTGATCAAAGACTTTATAGCTAATTCTCTACGCGTATTATTATTATTATTATTATTATTATTATTATTATTATTATTATTATTATTATTATTATTATAATTTTAGACTAATGAAATAAATTCTTAGACTAAAAAAAAAAAAAGACATTGAGCACTAGCAACACAGGCTATTGGCTCTAATTTATAAAAGTACATTAGATATTGAGTCTAGTAGTTTTAATAACGTAATATACTGATTAATATTCTGTTCTGCAGCTGATTGTAGAGTGTCCATGTCCAAGGTTAGTCACTGCAAATGCAATACTTCTAGCCAAGGGAAAGTTAAAGCAGTCACAGAGAATGTGCTTTATAGTAAGAATTTGTCCACAATTGCGGATTGGGGAGGAAGACTTCTTCAAGACCCATTGGTAAGTTGCAACTGTATGGCCAAAGCGTATTCTCGAAAATGTTTGAATTTTGATTTTCTCAACATTTGTTGGATATATACGTGCAATTAATTGAGGTTTAAGAGAAGAGTAGTGCTGACGATGGTGTTCTAGATTTCCTTCTGCAATTTTTTCTTTAACTTTTCTTCTGATGAATCTTTGAAGATCCAACTTTTCCATGACATCATCCACAATTAGAGGTGACTTGGTACCCACAACATTTGCATTTCTTCTTCCTTCATTTGTTGATGGTGCCCCATCTCGAAGTCGAAAGATTCCGTATAGCTTTTAATACAGATAAACTGTCAGCAACAATGACGGTTTTCAGTTTGTCTTTATGGGAAACGCTCGCAGCGTGAAGGATAGCTTTGGCTTCTATTCGTATTTTCGTCACAATGTATTGAAAATTATAACTTGTTGTCACATAAACGCTTACCCTCTTATTCGTTGGATAACTTTTCTTCTATGTTATTATATAGTATATGGTATTATATAGTAAAAGATGACGATACAAGTATATTATATATGAAGGGGTTCGAAAATTTTATGTGATCCGAAACTTGCCTTTCGCAAGAATGTTTATGAGGGAAGTGACGCAAACAATTGGTCCCTCCGACCCATCAGAGCCATGTCCTTCTTGATATTTGTTGAAAATTTTTTGGGTAGTGGGGAATGACCGTGAAAATGATTCGATTCGAGCGGCTTTTGATAGGTTTCGCCTGTGGATCAGTACAGAGTCCGTATGTATGAACACTATAAGTGGGGTGGTGGTGTAGTTTAAACAAAAATGAAGAGATTTCTTGAAACTTCGACTTTTAAAAACAAAATATGGGCATGGCTAATTTCGAAAACCAAAGCGTTTTGTAGGTCGCCATTTTGCACTCAGACCATCGCAGCTCGACATTCTCTCCAAATACGACTCAAAATGTAAAGAGTATAGTTGATGTTTTTTTCTCAAGAAATTGCTTTTAAAAAAATTTCGCGCCTTTTTGAAACTTTCGCTGCTCATGAGAAGTACATCACTTCTCTGCTCTTAACAGGATTTTTGAAAATATTTTTGTTCATCGTCGATTACTGCTTATGGCCAAGAAGTTAGGGCCACGGCAGTAAAAATGCATGTAAAACGGCTGCGTGACCACATTCGTTAATTCCTCGATTTTTTAAATTTCTTACCGACAGCTGGGGAAGAAATGTAGTTCATAAAAAAAAAGCAAAAAAACCACAAGGCATTATGACTACATAAATCTTAATATATTTATTTTGAAAGTTTCCCTTCCGGCTTTCTTTACTTTTTTATTATGGACATGGCTTAAGACAGAGACTATTTTTTAACTTTAACTTGGGAACAAAGCTAGCACTAAGTGTACAAAGTATAAGGAATTTAGAAGCCAAATAAACGAACATATCCAAATTTACTTACACCTGTCTGAAGAATCCCACACTGATCAAGAGTGTACATATATATATATATATATATATATATATATATAGGGTCTGTTGTAAGTACCTCTGACGGCCAGTGTGGCAAATCTTGTACAAAGCAATCGTTCATTGGCGGTTATAATAAACGCACAACGCATGCAGAAGAATTATTTCTGGCATTTAGTAGTGCATGCAAGCCCTGCAAGATCTTCTGCTAAACGGGGTAACAATAATATATAGTCAATTATATCTACAGTCTATTGTTATTTGAAGCAATTGTCTAGAGACTTGCAATAAAATGGAACACTTGACACATTATTTACTCACGCGTGCTCAACTCGCTGGACTGAACTCTTTTCGTTTAAATTCAAAATAATGTTTTTCGACAATACGTTATGCGCTAAATATGAATTCCATCATCGCGGTTCGGAAGAGTTTGTTAATAATATTTTGGTAATTTATTTGTCATTTTTAATTAACAGTTCAAGTACAGTTCAATTACACATACAGGCATACATGTATTTTTATGCGTACGCTTGGGTTCATCATGTGATCATCGTAATTGTCAAACAAACAATGCTCCCTAAGCTTTTTAGAGCTGCAGTAACGTACTCCGTATAGGCAGCAATACCTGTGGCATGTGCGTAAATAGCCATTAAGCATATCTAGTTTTTCTCTATCGGTGTACTATTCGTTTTTATCAAACGCATTTGCATTTGTTTTCATTTATTTCTTACCCTCACGGCAAACCATGGCATTGCGGGCTCTTTAATATCCTTTAAACTGTCGAGATCCTCGCATTTGCTTTGGCATCTCCTGCACTGCATGAGCATCAAGTGATAAAAGCTTAGCCAAGGGAAGTTCATATTAAAAGTTTACTCCAAGTCAATTAACGTCCAATCATCTTCGATCGGTTTCATTCATTTTGCTGCAGTGAACGACTTAGTAATATATCCCGTAATATGTTATCTTAAGTCTTTTAAAGACCGCTCTCTAAATAAATCCATCACTTCCGCCTTCGTAATACTTAAGTATTCTGCGTCTTCATCCCCTTGTTGCTGTCCTTCTTTAACAACTCTTCGGTGAACTTTTGCTCCAGAACCTTCTTCGTCAGTTCTAAGAAAATCTGTACATTTTATTAAAGGTAATAGACTTTGACCTGGAAATTTGCGTGAAACTTCCGAGATTACAGAGTTTTCATCTTTGATGTCAGACTGTATGGCTGTAACGGCAATGGCGTCAATGATTTGTATGAAGAAGATATAGTCGACGGATTTGATCTGTTGTTCAAAGAAAACTTAACGAATTTTTGTTTTTTTTGTAATTGAGTCAACAGTATTGCCATTTCTTGTACTCTAACTGATTTTGACTGTGGTATGAAAGAACAAAAACTGATGTGTTCCCGAAATAACTAAAATGCCTAAGCTAGTTAGCACAGTCCTCGGCAATTTCTCTCAAATCCCTAGTGGACAGACAAATATCGATTTCCTTTTTTCATATATATGCCGATTTATATATGCATAACAAACGAGATAGCTGCCAACATCCAATGCTTGTCATTTGTAAGAAGGCTTCTCGTATATAATAGGAAACCCCTTAGGCAACCTAAAACTGTACTATTTCAGGAACGATCACATTTCTAAATATAAGCTGGTAGCGAAACATTGGTACAACGACGGTTCAAACCTGGAAAGTGGCAAAATTTGGCGCTGGTGTATGCGGCACGAGCTTTCCAAAGACTATACCACTGGAATACAATCCCTCCATACTCTAAGCATAAGTGAATGCAATCTCTGCATATACCTCCGAAGCCTAAAAAGGTAATGCTGGAGAGACCTGAACTGCTTTTTCAAGCAAATAATAACATCTAGGCTCGTTTTGGAGTGCCTTGAACGAGCTGGGGAAGCACAATAACGTGTACCGAATATGTGTATCTGGCAACGAAAGGATTGATTGTCTAGCTAATCTCTAGGGACCATGATAGATTCGAAACCTTAATCTGACGTAGCAAGAAGTCACATTAATAGGCTGGTATCGCGATCTGGGCGGAAAAAGTCGTATTGCCTTTTAGTGCAAACCGAAGACAAGGACAAGCGAAAAGGTTTATTAAATATTCCAGTACACCACATAGGCTCTTAAAACTATAAAGAAGCGACCTGCGATCGGTCACCGGCTTCTATAAGGGTCGTAATCCCCTCAGGCATCGCCTGGGTCCGATACCGATTCATACAGATTCCATCATATCCTTTGTGAAGGCGGGGTCATCTTCAAAATCAGACATCAGGTGTTCGGTAAACACTTCATAACGCTAAACATAGTATGGTGCTCCGAACGGACGAAAGGGCCGGAGTTCATAAAAGCGAAGGGCTAGAGCGGCGGATGAGTGCAATAGATCTTTCAAGCCCACCGTACCATAGCAATGATAATAATAACACTAACCTATGCAGCAGTTTGCAAAAAAAAAAAACAAGGATCAAGCATTAAATACCTCACCTACCTAATTGTTTGCTTGATAAGCCAATTTTATGGGCTGGGATTGCGATTTGATTTGCGGAAACCGCAAAGAACCCCATTCTCCATATTGGAACGCTTTATGTTATCATAAAGAATCCATTTTACATTTCCGAAAACGATGCTATTAACAAATGGACCTCAACGAAATCTGAATAGCAACGAACTACGAATTGATCCATGAGTATTCTTGATTTTGTCTTAGATAAGATTCTCATATTCTTTGCCTACATGCCTATCCGATTTCGTGTAGATGTCACGTGGACCCAAGGCTTCTCGATAACTTTTGGACACTTAATTTTAGTTCGGCTTCCTTTGGGGATTCCAGCCTGTCATTATGAAATTCACTCGGTTGTCCACTTCGCGGCCTATCAGAGCGATCATAATATTACTGCGATTACACTTTTTACATGATTTTCTACAAAGACTGCTTTACTGAAAGTTGTAAAAGAATGCGTTTTTTTCCCCCTTTCGGTCCCCCCATTGGTGCAGAACTAAAGGTAAAAAAAATTCCTTACAAATAATTGATTATTTATGAGTGCCCCTAATATTTTACAGACCAACACTTTCTGTTATGAATCAATGAAACATTTATTACTGAGCTTATCATTTATTTTCCCATTATACATAAGACGTAGAACGCAAAGCGTTCAAGCCGACTCTCTGCTGCACATGAAAAACGAGAGCGACATAACTAAACAACTCGAAGCTTATGTACTTATGCTAAACACACAAGAAATTTGCTATTATTATATCCTTTAAATGATTAGATCAGGTTAAGATATATATCCGCATAAACAGGGCATAGGTTTTCTAAACATTTCAAAAATTAATGCAACAATTTAACACTTTCTTGTAGGCCCTCTTCTTTTCTGTTTCTTGCTTGCCTACAAACTGTTAACTGGAAAATTGCATGAACAATTAGAATTTCTAATGTCTCAGCACAATTTTTATGTGTACGGTTCGTCATCGTACGAGTAAACAAAAGCACTTGGTGGTGAATGTTGTGCGATGTTCTATGTAATTCAATACGCTTTTATCGCTGCTTTATGATCTTGTACGCGTTGCTGAATAGAAAATGAATGATGTTAAATTTATGTCTTTAAAATTCTCATGTAATGTTGTGACAATACGTTTGAATCAATAGATTATTATAGATGATGAAGTAAATGAATGCGCTTCGTCGTTTATTACGTGTACGTGTATGTCTGTGGTTATTGTTGTTGTTATGTTTTCACCTACAGCGATCTAAAAATGTCACATTTACACCGTTGGTGGTCATTACATAAACATAACATAAAAAGATGGTGAAGAGATAGACACCATGGTGTTGAATATTAACAAAAAAGAGACTCATTTTTTTTTCTTTATATATATTAACATAATAATATAAAATGCATAAAAACTTCATAGGCACATCCCAATGCTATCGTAGTAAGTTAAGGAAAGGTTTAGTCTAGGCGTTTAATGACCAAACTTCAATTTTATCTTAAACATGGATTAATCTTATCGGAGCAAAGACTATGCCACAGAAATCGCAAGTAATATGCATGCAGCGTGAGATTCTCCGCCCAAATTTTGCTCTCTATGTGTAGACGTCCCATGAGATAAAAAATCTAACCCTAGAAGAAGAGAATTTCATGGATCGCCTCATTCTCGCACAATCACATCTGTAATCGTTGGAAAAGATAAGAAATTCGCAAACAATAGGAAACGATTTGCAAAAACGGGCTTTAATATAAAGATTCAACATTTTATTCATTCTTTTCTTATTCTAAAAGTATATGACTCCATGCCAGCTAGCATAAGCCGCATTAAAATGATTTTCTGTCGTTTTGTATAAATATAAAAATTCGATGACATTGAAAGTAAAATTTTGAATAGCATGAATTTCTTAGTATGCAGGACCTCGGTCTATTCCTCCCCCCTATTACGTTTGACTATGAATTTATTGTAAAATGAAAAAGAAAAGATCGATTAAGAATAAATGATAGATAATCGTGCTGTTTGAGCAGCTTTCTGTTAATAGAAAATAGTTAACCAGGAGATCAGCAGGCACACCATTTATTGTTCGTAATTTGATCAAAATTTCGAAACTTGTTTCTAACATGATAGTATTTATATTTATATATATATATATATATATATATATATATTGTAGAGATAATAAATATACAGAATTGCAAATAAATGAATGAATTTCGCTCATGTCAGAGTGCTTGCTAATGATGCTCGAATTAATAAAATACATTATAATGTAATTAATTCGCTTATAACTACAGCTGCCGGTATGAAGATTTTATAACATACTTGTCGTCAATATAGTGAATTAAATAAAAGTTTAAGTACAAATCGAAGATAGATTAAATACGTTATAAGGCGAATTTCTTAGCGCTTGCGCACTCAATGAATATACCGAACATGTACATGTCTATAGGGACGAACAGACGGACATGGTTGCATAAAAGCCTATGCTAGAGTATATATATGAAAGTGTTACATATCGTTATGTTACGTAAAGTGTGACAACGTTACAGTATCTTTAGACGATGACGGCTAAAATTAATGAATAATTTATAAATAATCGGAAAAAATGTTTATTAATGAAATATTTATGCCAACAACTTAATTGTTTTAATTAATCATTGTCACACAAATTAAACAAGAAAACCCATACATACACATGTATATAAATATACGTATGTATAGCCAATAAAAATCTGCTATTGATTGTTTTTCCGTTGTGCGAATTTTTTTTATTTTCGTGTATTGAGAACAAACAATATTTGAAGAAGAAGAAGAAGAAGAAGAAAACAACAATTAAAAGAGCAAAAACATTATTTAGAGAAATATTGCGAAAAAATATGTTGACAACTTTTTAATAGAAACAATTAACCCAAAAGTCAATTGTAAGAAGAGGAAAAAATTGCGAAAATATAAAATTTTTGCAAACAAAATAACAAGAGATCATAACGAAGTCATATGCCAAGACAGATATTCGTTCATATTGTATTTATATGCCATGTCTATAATATATGTATATGTGTATGTATTGTTTACGAGTGATTATAACGTTTTGTATACATTTGGATGTAGATATTAAGTAAGTTTGTCTGTGCGTCCGTATATACATATTCATGAAGGCAAGAAACGTTATTTGCGCGCGCTGTGATACAATTTAGTTTTTATTACTTTTAAAACGCACACGTTGTTAACATATGTGTGTTGGCAAAATACCCACATTCTTACATAGTACACAAATAAAATGTAAAAAAAAAGCACAATCATATGTAAACATATATACAGAAGCAAAAACATGGCGTTAACAAACTTTAACAAGCGGGAAAACCAAAATAAAAGCAGGTCGAATTTTAAATACCCACCAAACGTGACTTTACATATCGATAATTTAATGGCTCGTGTATAATCTTTTATACCGACGTACAGGCAACGCAGTAATAAGCAAAAGTACATAAGTAAAGCCGAATATTCAAGTCGATTTCTTCAGTTTAATAAGCGCAATACCATATCTTATGACATCAATTAAAAATACAGTCTGCGAAAACGATTTCTCTTTATTGCGGATGAGGCGTCGATTTAAAGCAAACGAAAATATTTATCTCCTCTGTTATCTTCTATAATTACATTTGATTTATGTTTACTTTCAAACGAAAGCGAATCTAACAAATCAATCATTTACCTAAAAAAGTTATACTGAGGTCATCGAAAAGGACGTCATCGCCTAATTCAATCAGTCAATCATAATTGACTGAACTGAAACATTCGTTTGGCTTACCTAACAGAGAGTAACAGATTAAGTTAAGACAACCGTTTGACCTCACAAAACTATTTAACCTCAGTTCTAATCGCTGAATTCAATCCAACATAACCAGTTGACCCAAAGGGCAAACATAACCTGGTCAGTTGATCTATGCTAATTCGCTTAATTCACTTAACCTATGTCCAATACGTGAAACCCAAATTCGATCTGTTAATATAACACAATTGGTTAAACAAACTTGACATAATAACGCCCAAGTCATCTAAACGTAGTTAATATGATCGATCGGTTGAGCCAATTCAATAAACTACTTTTAATTAATCTAACCTAACGTAATGTGATCCAGTTCGATTATGTTATCTAATCGGTTAACTTACTTCGTTCATCTCAGCTAACGATGGGTTAACTTTTTATAAGCTAATGTATAGGCTGGCTAGCCCTACTTAAAATTTTGACACAAGTTAGCGTAATTTGTCAATACGAAGAAACTTCCTTAGGAATTCGATTTGAAGGTTGATAAGAGCGCTTTCCATTTGAACATTTTTAGTGTTTACCCGAACATTTTAGATAAACAAGTAGTCAGCTTCATCGTGGCTTTGCGGGAAGGATTTGTGCGGTTGTACCAAGCGATCGATTTCGTCCTCAATTGATTCACTGCAAGCGTTTTTTATGTTTCAAATTGCATCTTCTCCAAAAAATGGAGTAAATTGGGTAAACATCCTTTTAGAACGATTTACGATTTCGATCGATGGTACACAAGTGTGAAGAATGAATGCGAGTTTCTAAGAAAGACATGCTGGAGACACAGCTTAGCAGACACAATCACAAAATGTCTTTATTCCCCGCATAGCAAGTCCTAAAGTCATACCTAATGCCAAAAGGCATTTAGTATTAGAGATTGAAGGCAATGAGTTCGGGTTTTAAACTGAAACCGCATCTTAGCGCCTGAAAAAAAGAAAAAAATTTTATTATATTAAGTTACTGATAGAATGTTGCACTGAGCACACTTTGAGTCAGATGCTGGTGCCTTTAAAAACATTAATAAAATGAGGACAGAACATTAAAATAACGTTTGTTAAAATAAACTTAAGGTAATAAATATTAAGCACAGGCTCATATGCACTCATTACACAAAGAAAGAAACGATTGCTGGAAAGCATTTTACAGTCTTGCATATTACGATAAATGTTTTAAAAAAAACAAGTGCGTATGTATGAATACGGTCGGCCGATGAATCTGAATATTGTTGCAACATAATTATGAAAAAATAAAAAATATTTTAATGCAGTTTTCTCTCGCGTCGTGCTTGTCCATCATCATCGCTCCTCGCCATCGCTCTTTGATGTTATTTCGTGATTAAAACAAATATTTATTTTTCATTTGTTTTTTTTTAACTACAAACGCAAACGCAAAAAAAAAAAATGTTGAGATACATTTCAACTACAAGTGCAATATTTACCGACTGAAAAATAAAAATGTTAGTACTTGCTTGGAATATATATTATTTTGTGTGACTCGTGAGCATGTATGCGTACATATGTACGTACGTGGGTTTATCAAGTGTTACTCCAATTCCTTGTAAAGAAATTCAATACTGCATTCTTACAAGCAACATGGGCATGCTTTGCTCTGCTCTTGCTGAAATTGCTCAGCCGCTTTATATAGCTGCTTTGCGGTCAACTGGTCATGAGCATTAAAAGCTTTGTTGACAGACTCTATCATGTCAATAATTGCCGCATATTCATCATTGCACGTTTTACAAGTAACTGGCAAAATGAATAGCTTTGCTTAGTATCATTACAGATCCATTTTTAGAATGAGTTGCGCAAACAACGCAAAGAACAAAAAGAATCTCAATAAATTCTATACTTAGTTTATGATGGCAATGGGGATGGTGGTGGATGGTTGACATCACTTGCACATGATATTTCGTTTCTTCTTAATATTTTTTCACAATTTTCCTTTGGTCTAACCTATACTTGTTAGAACATTTAGTAATCGTTTCATAAAACACTTATTAGATCTTTTAACTGTTTGCTACGCTCTATTATGCTGCAACTATTATCCATATGGCATGTGTATTTTCAATCAGCATCAATAGCAGATAGAATATGGATATTCAGTCTGCCGCTTTGACTGCTGAAATCATATTTAGGATCTCAAAATTACATAATACTTAGAGAAACCAATTCGGTTTTAATACTTTCCTTTTGAAAGGATTACTTGTGGACCTAAATTTAATCTTCAACTTTTTATGTTTATCGTCATATACGTGTGTCCGTTCATAACAATCTGACAGTTCATATGTATCGGATCAATGTAAAATTCCAGCTGACCATCGGTCTTTCTGTCCGTCTTGCTCATTTTTCCGTCTGCCACTCACGATCGCTTACAAACTCACGAGAGCAAGTATTGAAAAAGTACTCTAAAGCTTTTAAATGAGGGCTCCACTTCTGAGTTTTGATATTATCATCTTTCCCATACAATAGACAAACAAATAGAGCTTACAATTAATAAAACCAAAATTTCGGGTTTATAAAAGACATTAATCCAAAAATTGAAGCGGTAGATTTAGTTTTTCTTGATAGTGCCCGGAAATACGTATCAAAGACTTCGAAATGTAAATAAATTTGTGATCAGGGTGAGATTCTGAGACATTTTAGTTATATCGGGCCGTCTATCCGTTTGTCTGTCTACTAATCGTTAAAATTGAAATCGAAAGCTGAACCTTAGCGTATATATTGCCTTAAATGACTGCCGTAGATCATGTTTGGAAATGGATGCAATCAGTCCTCAACCAAGCCTACAAGAGAGAAAAGTACAAGTGTGGCACATATATGTTATATAATATTTTGTAGGGCGAAGGCAATGATGCTAATTGACTAAATATCTCATGGTTGCATTGCACCATAATATCGTTTTTTCAATTTTTATCTATATATTTGAAATATAAGGGAATATAGCTTTCTTAGTTGATTTTGAATGGATTCAAAAAGATTTCCGAATCATTTCCTTATATACGTAGCATTGCTATCTGTTCGTGAATTTTGGAAGAATTCACTAAAAGAAAAGCTGATAAATTGAATAATTGTTCTGAGCCAAAACTGAGGTAAAAGAATTTATCAAGAACTTGACTTAATGTTCGAATAAAAAAGTTCTGATTATCTGATGCCTGCTTGTCAATTAAAATACCACATTCTGCATTGAACTTCGCCCTAAAAACTTCACTAAGCAGTGTCGATGATTCGTTTTATGGCGCATACAGTTCCTGTTCGTGGCGCTTCAATTTTCTGAATCTACGGAAAACAAGAAGTTCACTGAACCTGATGCAAATTTATGCTGCAAGCTAACAAAAAATGTTTCCATACATTGCCATATATATATATATATCCATATTCATATCGTATATATGATCATTTATTTCTAAATGTATAAAATTTGCACATTTCAATTCTCATTCGTGTACGAATGGAATAAATTAAGTCTCTCTTTCCATAGACGTTGGCGACTTTCTTTTGAAATGATAATAAAATTGTCAACAAATTTGATCAAAATGCAAGAAAAAAAAAAAAAGGAAAAAAATTTATATATTTTTTTTATAGACTCGTAAAATGTTATTCAACTAACAAAAGTCATTACATAAATTATTATGTGAGAAGAGAAATACATACGTTATTACGTATGGTACGAATGTTTACTATACATATATAAAATTATATTATATGTAAAATTTATTATACAAGTATATAAAAATTTCCTTTTTATTATACAAAAACTTGGAAGAAAATTAAAATTGAAATAAATTGTGTGCTCGCGTCTAAGAAAAGCTGTTTTTATTTAATTGTTTGCTTGTAATTGTTTTTGCACATTTTGTTGGCCAACAACAACAAGGATGATGATAACAATGATAAATATTTTGATCAAATAAGAAATGAAAAACACCGGAAGTTAGCTGTTAGCTTAAAAAACAGCCCTTGATGCTTGCTAGACAACGACAAATTAAAGTGACCAAATGTGTATGTTTTTTCAACTTTAAACACACATACATATATATTTATGGCATAAATATCGCTCACACATAATTACGGCTTTACGTACTATACACGTAAAGCACACCACACGTCGCATAACATATACAGGGGCGTTTAAGTGACAAATTTCTGCTAACAGCTAGGGATCTTGATGTTTAAAATGGATGAACGCAAGCGAAATGAAATGAAATTTTATGTTTTACGCAATATCTTCAAGTCTTAAGCGTATTATTCGTGACAGATGAAGCAACGTCTAACTGAACTCGTCCGCCATTCATGCAGATCGTAAACATGCATAGTTTAAGATGTTTTCGATCCTCGATGCTCTTCGATAACAATTCAACAAGTTTTATATATTCGCCAAAAATTGCCTGTAAAACTTTCGATTCCATTTTTGTTTTTTGTTTGTTTTTTTTTGTTTTTTTTTTTTTTTTATATTTATCGTTAGTGAAAGTAAGTGGTAGGTGGACGAGAAAGTATGTCAGATTTGTTCCCTTCGCCTGTAAGATCTAGAAATTAGCATCAAGTGCTACGAAAATGTGATAAGTTAAGTTAAGTTTTCAAGGCCGAAATTGAGTAATGCGCATCCGCAAATACGCTGGCGATTGAGTCCAATCTAAGATTATACATGTTATGTTATTTATTTATTTTGAATTCTCAGAATTGAAAAATTGGAAGATATAGAATTTAAGTTCAATTATGCAAAAGAGGTATTATTTCGAGAGCTGCGTAGCAGGTGGCATCATCATTCGTCAATTGAACGTCGTCCACATCCACCATAGCAATTTCCAAGCAGAAACGCTCCTTCAATGTACTTCCGCAATCCATCCAATCAGCACTATTTACAACCTAATGTTTATAATTATGATATATTTTAAATAATACATTAGTATTGATATTATTGTGTATCAAAATGTGTTGTGGTCATAACGTGCATGGAAATGTTGAGACGTTTGCTTCTGATAGTCGAGAGTATTAAATACGTTTTCTTTATACTCATGCTTGCTATGCCTACGACGGCAATGCTACCAAGCAAATATGTTAAAACAATAGTTGAAAATTTGATATAAATTTTTTTTTTAGATGCTGGTCACCTTTGTCTTGTTTACAATATTCCTTATCTCGCTACCCTCACAGAAACCGAGTTATTATGCAATCCATACCACCGCAGCCAGCCGTTAGAGTTAGTGACTGAATAAGTGTGTGGCTGGAAACATTTCTTTATATATATCTATATATGTATATAGATGTGTATGCCTGCGATATCGAGGATGGATTCTCCTTCGAATTAGCAGTAGAACAGTGTAAATAAACTGAATTCAATAATTTAAGCTCTCTTTATACAAACGCCGGTGATGTTTTCTAGGCCTGTACATGTGTGCTCATGCGGCTGCGTTCGTCCGTGTATGTGTAATGTTTTCTTCACTCCCGGAAAACATCTAAATGCGCAGTAACACAAAACTTGCACAGTTACACATATGTACACACATTTATATATATATATATATATATATACAAAGAGCGGCACGGTTTGTTTCTCAGGCGGAAATATGTGTAAGTAAAAATGAAAAAAAATAAAAATAAAAGTAATAACAAAAAAAAGAAAATGGGGAAAAACTGTTGTTGTAAAGCTTTGCAAAATTCAGTTGAATATATGGTGCGGAGACGAAAACTTCAAGGTTAAGACTTGGTCGCATACCTATTTAAGGATATTGTGGTTGTGAAAGTGCAAAAGAAAAAGAAAGATATAAAGCTAGAAATATATAAAATGTTAAAATTGAAATTAAAATTTCTAAAAAAATTAAAAAGATAATATAAAAAATTGCGGCTTTTAAACAAAAAAAAGGAAAAAAAGATAACATTCTCTAGCGAGCGGTGTGTTTTCCCGTTTCACGCACATATAATGAAATTGCAACAATCACAACATCAACAACAACAATTCACTCAAGTGCAAGTGCAAAAAACTACAATTATGGTTGTTGATGGTAATAGCGACGATCAATCAACTAAACAAACACTACGAACAAACCAAATCGTTGCTAATAAAAGCCACGAACCAACGCAACAACAGCATGAACAACAAAAATATCAACTGCACCGGCCACAAAAGTCTAAAAAACCGTCCAAACAGCAATTTTTACATTCAATGCCCATAAACAACAGCAACTACAGTAACAGAAAGATAACAGCAAATGTGGGTGTTGGTGGCAACGATAGCGGCATGTGTGCTGGTGCCAGTACCCCTACCGGTCGAACCCATACTGCGCAGGTACGTTTTTAAATACGCGTAACCATCGACTGCATCGGAATAGCAGAATTGAGAATTCCAAATTCAAAGTGTACGCATACATGCACGCGAACACATACACACACACACACACACACACACACACACGTACGTACGTACGTACGTACGTTTACATAAAATGAATGAATAATAAAAGTTTACAGACAATAGCAACAACACAATATATGACAATATATCATACATACATGCTTTTGAACTATGCCTGTCGGTTAGCCAGCGCTAATAACACTTTTGTTGTTGCAGACTTTGACTTGACACAAATATATAAACAAACATTTTCAAACTAAGATTTCGAAAGAAGCTAACTACAGGAACACCCGGCTTCCATCGAAATCACATAAAGAATTTCCATTTTATTATCTTAATCATTATCGTCGTCATCGTCATCGTCATCAGCATCATCATTATCATCATCATTAATGTAATGATAAGTAGGGTTTGTTGATTTTCCCTAAGTTGCTTTATATTATTACTTTTGAATGTACACATATCCATACACATATACATACATACATGCATACATACATACATACATACATACACACTAACTACTTCTTGTATCGTGTAAACGTTTTGAGCAATTATAGCCACAGCTACTGCCACTACTATCGGGTAACGAAAATAACCATTTATTTACTTTCTTTCCATTACTAACAAGTCACTGCGTTGCTTGTATATGCGAGAAGATGTTATAAGTCACACGCCTAACACGCCATTCATCAATACGCCGTGATGCGGAATTGATTTGTTGACGCCATTTAAAACAAAACATTTCTATATTAAGGGTGTCTGCAACACCGCACACCTAAGCAAATAAACATGTAGGCATGTTGCGTGTATATAACTCCACGCATGTAAATCTCTATTTCTTATGTTTTTAAAGTTGAAAGAATATTTGGAATTTTTGCTTTCTAACGTAACGAGCACTCGCTCCAGTTCCATTTCTTTACGTACAAAAGCGTATCTGAAATTTATTTTTACTTTATTAATGTTTTTGTCGCATTTTTATAGCCATCGTTAAGCTTGGGGAACCAGTTCTTTCATTTTGTCAGCAGCTTACACTGTTACGATTGCTGTTAGAGCCCACTGCACATTACTGCTTCGCTAATAAGAACTTTAGTTGATTTAGTCATAAAATGTTATGTCTGTCGTCAACAAGTAAAGAGTTTTTATATATAGTAAGCTGTTAAATGCTTGACGCGGTTAAGTGCTTAATTAGAATAAATCTATTTATCACAGTGCATACAAGAATCGATAGAACTATAAACGAGGTATCTATGTGTCATATGTTATGTTAAATCTTCGAACTAAAGCCCCACTTACTTTCTTCATACTACTCAAAACCGCTGCGCTTTATTACAACCTTTTCTGTGTTGTAAGTATCCAAAGTACTTTCTAGTACAACTTCTCCGCATTCATACATCGATTGTAATCACTGTTTGCTCAATTTTCATTTAGTTGTTTATTTAACGTGTCTTTCGTCTTGTCCATTGTCCGTAATGCTAATGCAACCCATCCGAATGTAATTAGAGAGAGTAAAAAATCGTAAATAAAGAATATTAGATGAGAGCGAGATTCTGCATAGCAATATCCTTCTGCCTTTTGCGGGCTCGTCTCTATCGGTCAGTTTGTCTTTCCGCCTTCACTTATACTGTTGCATTATTTATGCTCGGTTCGCCGTGAACATTATCTTGGAAGTGATATTCAAAATGTTTATGGGAATTTCTGATCTATCCATCAAACCAGACCTACAGTCAGTTTTATTGTATGAAATTTAGGAAGACATTCCGAGTTACCGCCGACAAAGCATTAGAAGAATTGAAAATAATTCTATTGTAATAATAATTAAAAGCATAGATTATCATATTTCTACGCAAATAGATTATCGCAATAGACAGATTTGGACTAATATAACCGAAAGAGTTTTTCTACATCCGATATATAATCGTGGCAAGAGTTCGGTTCTTAGGTTTTTAATGAGAACATTTTGGTCAGTTTATTGAACATGGTTTTTCTTGGCTACGCGAAACTTTCCATAAAGCGGCTAACGAGAATATCGGAAAATTTCTGCTTGCAGATTTTTCAAACCCTGCAGGACTCGTGATACAAGGGCACGTTAAGTTTGTGCGCATGTATACAAAAATCAAAAGCACTTTGATTAAAACGCGCGATTCAGAATCATTTTCTGAATCGATATAAGCTTGTCTGTCCCTTTGGCCCTTTTATATTCTTATGTTATGTCTACTTATTTCAATAATTTTCGAAATATTTTGATGAAATTTTGTATACCACCGAACACTGTTGAAAATAGTTCAGATCGGGCTACTTTTTTTAACCACTTCCCAGACAACGCATTGTTTTTGAAAAATCGTTAGATGAATAACTGTATTAAACCTAGATCAGAGTAGTGGAGGTCATTTAATGATGGGCTATGGCTCACTATATCCTTTTTAATTGTTTTCTATATAGTCAACCATTATCGACGTCCGACTTTCGCCTTTTTCCAATATATCCGTCCGCCTTCTTACAAGCCATAATAGCAATTTTGTGCCTGAGAGCACGGTATTGCTGTCCTGGTCTTTCTTCTTCGATATTGAACGTCTACAAAGCACAGACAGGATGGATAATTTAAAGGCAAGGGTAATTTTAGTCACATATATTATAATGTAACCAACAACTACATAGTCTGAAATCTTGGGAGCCAAAGCTTAATGAGAGCTCAAGAAGAATTGCACTGTGAAGAATAACTGTTTGCCAAATTTTCTGTAAACGTTCCTTTGGGCAGATTTGTGGTGAACTGTGTTTACATCAAAATCGCGTGGATATTAATTAATTAATCTTTGTCCTGCGGGAAAACAGTCGCTCATTCCTATATTCTCACTCTAACACTCCAGGAGAAGTGTAGACCCCTAATATTGTCATAGTGATCGAGCCATCTATCGTTTTGCATTCAACCCGTAAACCTACGTGCATCATGGAATTAACCAGTAATTACTGCAGATGTCAACATAAGGCCGATAGCGACAATTGCAGATGTTGTTCTGGTCATACAAAACACAGATACTGTGCAATTGTGAGTGCTTTTATGCGACTAGCCAGTAACATTAATACTGGAGTACTTCAAAAATGTCGATCTACAAGTCTTCGTTTTGTTGTTAATGCTCCATGGTTCGTTAGCAACAAAAATATTTGTGATGACTTGGTTTTTCAATGCGTTAAGAATTCTATTAAGAATATCTGGTCAGGGTAAGTAATCGTCTCAATCGTCTTTGCTAATATCTCCTCTAGACGAGACCCATACGGTAAGAAGACTTAAAAGGTATCATATACCGGATCTTTCATTTAGAAATTACCTTATTTTTGTTCCTTAAATTATTTTGACGAATTGTTTAACTTCACATAGTTAAAGATCTCGTTTGTATTGTTATATTGTTCCCAGTGGGGGCCAATAGTACTCGGCACCATGCCATAGCATATACTTATTTTATCGACTTGTGGGAATTTCAGTAATAGAAGGGACAGATGGAGACGGTTAGATCATCTTCAATCCTTACCATAAATAATAAAATATGCATTGGATAGTCCAAGATACCTGTTCTACCTTGACGCTTTAGACAGGCCTACGTAGTTTGGTTCAGTTTGCCATCTATTATAAGTTAAAATTTTTTGCATATTGTAGGAAATGTTTTAAGGGAATCGTGCCTGTTCTTGTAACTCAATTTTAAATGATTTTCGCAAATATTTACTCAATTTTTAGTTTTTTACTATTGCGATGCGTCAGCGAAAACTTTACTTATTTTGAACCGTCAACTAAGAGGCTCGATTTTAAGTTTTAATCTTGATTCATTGTAACAAATGAGAGGTAAAGAGATGGACAGACGAAGCTTAACAAATTAGTTCGGAATCTTACATTAACGTAGAACAAATATACTTTGCGAACTCCTTCCTGCATACTTCTTCGACATTCCGCAAGGGGGGTAAAATCGACCGATCAATAAGTAAAAATTTATGATTTGGTAAAAAATTCGAATTTTATCAAAAGAGCGTAAAAAAATAATATTTCACTTACGCAGAATATAATTCTTCTTCTTTTTCTCTTATTACTTTTCTTCATTCATATGCACGTTAGGTTAGGTATATTTTCTAAGTGATTGCTAAAAAATTTTACTAAAAGGAAAAAGTAATTTAAAAATAAAATAAGAAAAAAAAAAAATTGAAAAACGTCAATGACACAATTCATTGGCGTTCATTAACAAAATATACGCGCAATTCTTTATTTATTGACTGATGGTCTTCGTCATATAGAGTTCTAAGCGCTAATAAGAAACAATCCATTTCAATTGAAACAAGAGACAACGGCACACGCACATACACACAGCCATACACATATTCCCATCCATTTATACATGTATATATATATGTGTGTATATGTGTATTTCTGTATATGCCTGTACATAATGGATAAGTAAATAATATTATATTTTATAACGCATCGAGCAAAGGCATTGACATGTATTTGCATTCTTATGCAAACCAATTTGAATTTATATTGACATTGATATTATTTATTAATGGACCCGCATTCACAAAATTGAAAATATAAAATGTGTGTGTAGTAAAAAATAGAAAAAGAAGAAACAAATAGATAAGCATAAAAGAGAGAATTACTTTTAAATAAAATGAATTAAAGAATTCAAAGCTCTTGCACGGCATGGATGGAATTGGTTTTTTATTCTCGTGCCACGGGATAGGTTACCTAAGTTTTCCCACATGAGTACACAAACCATTTACTTATATAACGCAGACTATACTTAACTTATTATCTGATGCATTATATATATATATATAAATTGAAATTTGATTAAACTACATTTCAAAAGTAATTTGGTTATGCAGATTCGTTCGTCTGTCGTTCGTCACCCAGTTGAAATTTCTGTTGCGCATTTACTCCAATCAAGATACAAGGTTTTATTATACATTTTTTCATCTTAGTAACGCCATGAGGGAAATTTCATAAATCTGGCAAATTGGTCGATCTCTAGATTTCCTAATCAGAATCAGAAATCCATCCAAATTTTCCAATATTGGTTTCAATATCGTATTCCTCGTCCTCAGTTACGCTATCCTATATGTACATTCTTATTTGTTTATTACATTGTCTGTCCCAAGTTTATTGTGCCTTGTTTGATGAAGACAACAAAAGCCAATTTTTGTTTGAAAAAATTAATAATTCATTGCTAATTAAAATAATTATCTCTGTCTCGAAAGCTGAGCATATGCTGAGCGTGAAGAGATTCAGTTTAAGTCAAATGTAATCGATTTTTTTTTGTTTTTTGTTGTTTTTTTTTTTTTTTTTATAAGCTAATAAAGTTTCACAAAATATATTCACATTTGATAATTTGATCGTATAAAACACCCACAATATTATGTTTTTTTGGTTTTTCAATTTTTATGATTTTTATGATTTATTAACATTTTTGTTTCGCTTTGATATTGGAAAGAGTTCAGATCAGAGATCAAAAGAGTAGTAGTGGGCACGACATAACAACACAAATCACTGGTATTCGATATACCGGTACGCAAACACACACACACGCACACACACATTCACTTATGTGTGCGGTAACGTGTATGTCATGCGTTGACGATGTTCATAACATGTAATTAATCACAAAAACATTTTGTTTATTATTTAAAGTTATTTCGCAATTTTACTTCCTTCCCTTTATATTCAATTCCATTTCCATGAATTGTTTGAATGAAAAGCTTTCAGACAAATATTATCAACATCATGTTGTGTTTTTAATATGATTTTTATATTGTTGTCGTGTGTGTTTCGTTCGTCTCGCTTCATATTATAAACAGACTCTCATATTAAAAAAATTATGTTCACAGAGTTTTTTTCATTGCTTCTTTGTAATAGCGATACAATTAACGTATGCTGGTAGATATATGCCTAAGTGTACAACGGGGGACATTAAATTTAAAGAAAGAGTATTTGAAATGGATTTATTTTTTTGAAATTTAAAAATGTTCCTATTCTTAGGATTGAATGAAGCCTTTTAAGATATCGGGTTCTCACTAACTTTTCTATTCTATTCTACTTCCTTCAGTGTTTTCTAAGTGATCTCATTATAACTATCTTGAGAGTTTCCATTATTGGTAATTGTTTTTCGCTTTACTGCAAATAGTAAATGGTCAGAGTCTTACAACCGTTGAAAATAGGGTTGCGTTAGCTGAAAGCTAAGCTTGCTCTAGAATTATTGATTCGTAGGTGTTTTTGCCAATTACTCAGGGGATCTCTCTTATTCCTGGAGTACGGCAACTGGAGAAAGGAGGGAGGAAATAGCAAGAAATAGGGAGATGGTGTTCGTAGCCTAGTGGATGTGTGCTCAATTGATAAGTGTTATGCCTTTACCAACTCACAACTCACTACAACTACGACGAAAGAAAACTCTACTTCACTCGAAATTCGAACCCGCAAACACTTACTTGGTTATCACGGTTTTTGCGTACTCGTCTAATTAGGCGGTTTTCAATCTGGTTTTGAAACTATCTGACGAAATTAGCCAATTCTTTAAAATCGTTCCAAAAGTATACCACCAAATGGATGCGGAAAACTCAGCTCTCTCTCTCTCTCTCTCCCTCATTAGGGTTTCTCGTTCGAGTGCATTTGAGTTTAGCAATAAAAAATTATGAATTAAGTAAGTAAGCCTTGAACAAAAAGAAGAAGTGGAAAATTTACATGCATTGCTTGTGTATTGGTTCGTGACTAGAGTAATATAAACATGAGACATCAAAAGAAAGCGGGAAAATATCACATTGAAAGAGAAATGGATATAAATAATCCTTCACAACCTAGCCTTTAGTTTTTCGTTTCGTTTCGAAAATTCTTAGATCGAGCTTAACTGAATTAATTTGAAAGCTCCATCTTCTGTACATTTACGAGATTAATTCGTCAGTTTAAATACTATAGTCTGCGGCTTTGAACCTAACTTAACCTAACTGCATTTAAACACTTGACTCATATATGAGAATGATATCAATACACGAGTGTATTCAGTATTCAAACGACATTCCTTTGCATGGTCTACAAATGATATGACGCAGTTTAGATATATGTAATCTTAATTATTTATGTATCCTTATAGTCATAAGTGATTCAATAAAAATCGAAGATATATATTTAAAAGTGAATTATGTACTTTAGAGAAGCATGTCAAAGCTAAGGTTTAGCCGTTAATTTTACACGCTCTCTAACTGCGCGTTCTGTTCTACTGTCCTCTACAGTCGCTTATACGTATATCACTCTGTTATCTTACCTCAAGTACTCGTAATTACTATAACGATTATTGTTATTATTATTTGTGACATTTTCTGCTGTTTTCAGTAAAAATTATTTTATTTATTTATTTTTGATGTTTTTTTTTTTTTGCAAAGCCAATGTTTGTTTCTCTGATAAGATTAGATAAAATTTTTGTAGAGCTTTTCTGATTAAATAGTATTTATGATATGAATGTACTTAAAAAAAAAAAATTATTCACTTATGACACAAATTGAAAGTGATATAATTTTGTTCCTTTTTTTTTGTTTTTTTTTTTTTGTATAAATAACGTTACTGTTAAGACAAGTAAGTGCATTATATTTTGGCAAAGTCAACTGTCAGATACCGTACGTCACCCCGCCTAATACAGTCATTTATTCATATTCGTAATAATATATTAATAATATATCAAAACTCATACACTACCTATAGGTAAAGGCCGCGAGGGAAGCGCCTCGAAAACCTTCATAGTGGAGCATGTTCAAAACGTCAACTGTTGCGGTTGATGTTTATGTCACGTTATTGTTATGAAACCTTGAATATTAGACTCTTCTTCCATGTAAAGTTCAATTTTGATGTGAACAGTTGTAGGGTAGAAGACTCAAAAATTTGCTCAATCCCATCCAAATTTTTCGCACTAGTCCTATCCGAAACCAAACACATCACTGTGTCGAATTTCACCAAAATATCTCAAAAATGCTACCTGGTGGTTGAACACGAGAATATATAGAAGGACATTAGACGCATAGACCTACAGACGGACAGCGAGGCTTTGATCGATCCAGAGAATGATTCTGAACTTATGGGTAATAGTAAGAAAAAAAGTATTAAGTCCATCATGGTGTTACATATATTCTCACAAAATGAACATGCCTCATATCTCAAATGGTGTAGGGTATAGCGATGTTTTCATTGATGGTAATAAAATTATTATTGAGCTTACAGAAATAAGTCGTTCAAATTGCAAAAGAAAAAAAATGCACAGAACACTCATTTACCGGTATTTCTGCCGATAAGATAAACAATATGGTTGCGAAGATTAATATAAAAAAAAAAAGTATAAAATCTGTGTGTAGATATTATGTTTGTTTTATTGATAGTCGATAGATACCTGCGTCTGGCCAAAGTAAATCGTTTCGCATTCAGATTAATCTGAAGAACTGAAGTTTTTCGTTGCGTAAATTTTTATGATTTTAACTAAAAATCAGGACCTAGTTTTCATTCATAATGAATATTATAAAATAAGAAATATGCTAGTTTACTGTTAAACACCCTACATCAATTCGCTTAATACAATGCTTTATTTATTTTCGTTATAAAATGCTAAAAATGACATCTTGTGTCCCTTTACAGGCGCACTTTCCATACGAGCCTTTCCTCTAAGAGGAACTAACCCGTTTCAAATTTAATTTAAGAGTAATCTTTATTGAAAAGGTTCCCTTAGTATTCTTCAGAAATCTCAACATATCCCTCTATAAATTTGTAGCATTTGTAGGATAACATGGATGTCGTCATTATTGATGAATCCAAATGATTTTTAGATGATGTCAGTCTTCAACGGAAATGTGTCAAACTTTCATCCCAAATTTACCGCTGCTTAGTGACATTACTGACGTTACTTTTTGTAAAACAATGCACTGAGCGCGGAAAGAAAGAGAGAGAGAGAAAGAGAGAGATCGCTTAGTCATATATGTTAGGAGTTATAGGCAGTTCGGACGCTTTACTTGTATATAACGAACGACTAGTCAATATACACACATACTACTATACAGTGTTGTAGAGAGTTTTCTATATGGGTTGGGAGAGTTCCTTTTCAAAATTTTTTATTAAAAACAACTGAACAACCTATCATCTGTCAAAATCGAGAAATTACGAATTGTATAAAAGTTTCTTCCAGGGGGACACAAGTCATAGTTGAAAATGGCGAAAATTTAAATGTTATTAAAATGAATTAAATTTCTTATAGAAGAAGAATTGCCATTAGGACGGTTCCTGAAGTAACGAAACTTGCACAGAGGTTACGTGAAACAGTTTGTTGCTAACGCTTTAAAAATTTGTCCCGACATCACTCAGTTTTTCACAAAGTACTCCTTCAAAGCACTCTGTGTAAAAAGACAATTGACAATAATCGATCCGATGGATTTCAATCCACACACAAGTTCACATGAGCGGAATATATATGAAAAGTTAAATAAGTGCGTAATTGTAGACAATACAATACATAATTCTTATATCCATCGCCGAAGGATGAGGGGTATATTTACTTTGTCAAAACGTTTGCAGGGCCCAGAAGGAAGCATCTGACGCCCCACAAAGTATATATAGGATCGGCATGAAATCCTAAATCGATGTAAGCATGTCCGTCTGTTAGCTATCGACAGCAAATGCAAGTTCTTGCATTCAGGTTGGTGTTGACACGCATGACACGCCCACAGCACCACGTAAACTGAGAATGCCTCTGTTTTTCAAAAGGAATAAAAAGTTGGCTTTTTGCTCATTACTCATAAACTATGGCGAATAAATGTACCAAAAGTTTGAATACATATTCTATGGGCAATGCTGTAGCGCTTGTGCACAAAAATGGAAACAATTGATCATGTCTATCCAATATTATAGTGTATCGAAATTTAGTTATTTTTGCAATATGTTTATAACGCGCAGAAATAAGCTTCAAAAAGCCCATAAAGAATACAAAATCTCGGACAGTTTTAACTCTTGCATGCACCTAGTCATGTGCACCTGTTCGTCTGTCCATCTGTCTGCTTGCGCAACTTTGTAGTATTTGTGGTGAACGTTCTCCCGTTTGCGAAAATGAAGATATCGCCTACAAATTTGCAAAAGATTTTGGAATTGACCAAAACTTTTCAAAGGACCCGCCATCAACACCCGCATGCCTCTACGACAAAAACTTTTAGTTTGAAAATAGAAGAAATCAACTGCGCCGACTCCATATTATAGTGCGACTCCATATATATATTATGTTCTTTTACTCCATTTGTCTTTTTTTGGGGTAAACGGCGACGGGTATAAAAGATTCGGTCCTAACTGAATTTATTTTTTTTACTTATTATGGTTAAATTTTTTTCAGTTCTAGTGAAGAGCTACAAGAGAGAAGCATCGTTATGCCATTCAGATTAAATGGCGAACTCGAACTGACTGCTTCGAATATATTAGACCTTTTCATGCTTATATTATCATATATTGAAGACTTGGTCTATCTTTTCAATATATTTGAGTTTATTGTATCCAAGTCTTTACCAAATACTGTGTGTACCGTTAAATGTGCCCTTAACTTGTCACATATTTGAAAATAGTTACAATTTTATGCGCTCTTATGGTGACTAAGTGCATTTTAATGGCCCGAGAAATTTGTAGTTTGCGATGCAATACATAGACAATAATGTTGATCATAAACATGTGTGTGGATTGAAAATCCTCTTAAGTGACTTTCTCAGTAAAATTCTAATTCAATTACTTTGGTTTATTAGGAAAACACGTTTTAATCTTATGCTGCCGCAATGCAAAACGATGTCGTCGTCGTTGTCGCTTTTCATCTTCATTTAAAGTGTTAAACATTTACAAGTATTTAACTGCAAATAAACACAATCGCCTACATACATTCATATATATGTATATGCGAATGGAGCGTAAAATGCTGAAGCAAAAAAGAAAAATGTCTTTACCAGTAATCTGAGAATATATGTCTGTATGCATATACGCATATAAGTCAGTGTAAGTGCCAGAGAAAAGAAATAAATAAATAAATAAGTAAATAAATGAAAAAGAAAATTGAGTAATGGTAGTGGTAGCGATAGTGTTAATAGTTTAGTGGTAGCAGAATGCAACGGTACTTAACGTGTAAAAATGTATAACTTTTTGCATCCGGTTAATGTTGTTGTTTTTATTTTTTATGCTGTTGTTGCTTAATTCTAAATATGTATGTTTTGAACAACTTTGTTAACAACTACTGAGAGTTTAGCATCAGATGAGCAACGCCAGCGGTTACACATAAGGGGCATTCATTTATACGCTTGAAATACATGCTTATACGAGTAAAGCCTAAAACAAATCTCATTGCATACAGTAAAGACCGCGAGTTTTCTTCAGTTTCATTACTCTTTGCAATTCATAAATCATTTCATCAATTCATTTTCCATTAATATGTTCTTTAATTATCTTATCAATGATACGTTCGACATTACGGAGTGTAGTGCATGCCTTAATTTTATGTTCTTTGTATTTATGTATTAATTTATGTATACTTTGTTATATGATACCTTTCTCCACATACAATTGAGCAACAATTTTATGCCTTAAAGCGAAAAATGGTTTAAGGTCAAAGATCTTAAGAAAGAGTTTTGTTAGCCAAAAAAAAAAAAAAAACAAAATAAATAAATAAATAAATAAAAATAAACATAACAAAAAAAAGCATAATTGATTTTGTGGCTTCTGCCTGGAACTGAAATCCATACGAAACAAGAAAAATTATCAATGAATATAATCAAAGGCAGAAAGTGGATCACACAGATATCAATTTTTTGAAAGATAAGAAAAAATCCATCAAAGAAACATGAGGATTCTTTTTCTTATTCATTGTCCTTATGTAAGCGAACCAAGAGAAACCTCATTAAACCGAATCTGCCCTTTAGGCCAATTGACAGAAAGCATATTACAAATCCAATTATTAAATAGAATAAATTTTTATGCCCTATACCACTTGTGATCGATGAATATATCGGTATGTTGAGTATGTAACACCGGGAAGATGTTAAGGCAGACCTACCCTTTATTATACCGATCGATTAAGAATGCGCTTGTCTGTCCGTCTGATCCGTCTGTTCATGTATATCTGCGGCGTCAAGAATTTGAATCTTTTGAAGTAAAGTTGGATCACGTCAGTTGGTGTTTCGGGCATCCTCCAATATGAGGTCTTTAATGAAACGTATACCTTCACTGTATTATCACGAATATGAATGATTCACTGTCGTAGACGAAGTGTTCCAGGACGTTTAATGGCCGGCCTTGTTCCTTGTACTTAACAATTTTTCAAATTGCTCTCTTAAGACCTTAAGTCGAAGACACATAGAAAACGCACTAATTTGCTGACTTAGTGAATAAACAAGACTAACGAATTGAATTCCACAAAGAAGACAAACAAAACAAACTGGAGTAATGGTTATGCAAAAAAAAAGAAAGAACTAAGTAAGTAAATTACATTCATTTTAGGGCGAACGACAGATGCCCAACGCATAACAGAACTATTTTGTGGTTTAAGAGAGAAGAGACAAAAAAGGCATCGCTTTGTTTGCTACTGCCTCGGAGAGTATTTTTGGGACAGTTTAAGTGTACGTCTTGCTAATGGAAATTCACACAAATCTTGATCTTTCTTTTATTATTTTTATTTATTTATTTGCTGTCACATTATTGCAACTACGGTGTATACGATTGTGTTGCGATAATATATTATTTATTTTTTGCTCGACAGAAGCAAGAATAGATAAGCAAGATAAATTCGTACGATAGAGAAGTGTACAAATTTTTACACTTGTGAGCGTGCAACTACTACATTTCCAGTACAACATTTTTGAAAGTAACAAACGCGATGACAAAATAGGTAAGGACGTTATAGTCGGGCAGGGCCGACCATTAGATATCCTACAC
Source organism: Glossina morsitans morsitans (assembly GCA_001077435.1). Taxonomy (NCBI): domain Eukaryota; kingdom Metazoa; phylum Arthropoda; class Insecta; order Diptera; family Glossinidae; genus Glossina; species Glossina morsitans. The sequence continues at coordinate 34,306 of CCAG010004393.1, read as the reverse complement.
CACTACACCTAATCAAACTATGGCCTCGTTTTGATAATTACAAATCAAATATCATCCATTTTCATGCAAAGGAATACTTTTTATGAGAGAGAAGCCAGCGTATGGAAGGATGCCCGAAACATCACATCACGCGACCCCTATTTTGCAAACTTAATTTACTTCCTAAAAATTGCATTATTTTTTATGTTACATTGTAAAAAACTAGAAATTAGACTTTCTCTCTGTATAAAAGTCTCCTTTTCATAATAACCCCCGTGTTTCTTTTTTTTTGGGGGTCTAAAAAAACATCTATGTGATTCAACTTCCCTGCCGTTAATTTTTTTTTGCTATATTGCTACCATGAACCAATTTTCATCATAAAATATTAAAGATTAAACTTTTTGTTAAGGGCCTACTTATTATTCATAAGAAATCTTATATAAAGTGGAGTCCATGAAATGGATCTATGTGGTTTAAATTTGCTCCAATTAGTTTTTATGTCAACTTGGTATCTTGAACAAATTTTCATCGTAAAACATTAAGAATTAAGATCCTTTCGCATATAGGTTTTTAGATTTACTGAGAATTCCTTTTGGGCGGTGGTACCCAAAAAATAGATATACGTGGTCCAAACTTGGTAAGGTTGATTTCCAAGTCGAGTTACTATTATGAATCAATTCTTACAGTGAAATATTGGAAACTAGCATTTTTAAAGATTCAGTTTTCGTTGGAAAGGCGCTATAAAAGGGAGCTTAAAAAATTGCCTCAGACGAAACAACTTTTTCATACCAAATCAAAATGTCGAAATAGTATTACTCAGCGATCGACTGCCGAGAAATTTTCAAAATTCCCTTTTTTCCATTTATTGACTTCTCGTAACACGACGCTATATGGGAAGCGGTCAAAAAAACGAAACGATTCAAGCCATTTTCAATAGCATTCGTCCTTGGGCCAAATCGCGTCACTGTACTAAATTCCATAAAAACATCTCAAAAATTTGCGACCTATAGGTTGGTATAGGTAAAAAACACATGGACAGACACAAGATGGACAGACAGACAAGCTCGATTCAGTATAATAAAAGGGCTCCTTGATATTACATATGTCCGTGCAAACTTAATATACCTTCTACCACAAGTGTGGATGTAGGGTATAAATGCTACATTTATGGTTATAGAATGTTACAGCAACGCATTCAGTAATTCAAAGAATGCGTGCACATAAACTACTGTCCGTCTTAACTGTGTGCACCAAATCCGGCCAAAAAGAAAAGTATATTCAGTTCAAGGACGGATCTTGACTATGCATAATTTTTTATTAATTACAGGCACGACAGCTGCCTAAGGACAACATTATCTCGTTACTAATTCAAACCATCTGATTCCTCGTTTTCCTCTTCTTCGTCCTCTTCTTCACATTCCAAATTGTATTGTTTCTCGTAATTCTTCGAATCCTTGTGACTGACTATCTACCTACTTTTCTCCTACCTTACTACCTTTCTCAAAGTCTTTTTGAAGAGATGAGATTTCTTTCTCAAATCGTAAAACTTTTAATGATACGACAATTGACTTATCAAATCTATAGATCCGATATATTTTCGATTTCAAGAATTTCACAATCATGCTAATGGATGGACGTACAAAACGTAGTTTATTCAAAATTCCAAACTAATCCGGAAAAGTATATCTTGAACATTTTTTCACATATTTCACAAACGGAACGGTGAAGTCAACTAACTGCTATCTGCCAAAAATGGATATGAAAGGAACGAACACATATACAAATCGTAATTGAATCAAAACAAATGAAAGGGAAAAATTAAAATTCGGCGGAACAATGAAATTGCATAAAAAATTTTTAACTACGGTCACTAAGTCGTCAGATTTATCGTAAATGTGATTATATGAGGTTCTTATGCTGTTAATGATGATTGTTTTAGAATCATTATGTTATACATACATACATATTATATAAATAGTCAGTAGAGTCGGTTAAATATTTTCCCATGCTTTAAGAGTATGATGATGTCTCTAAGAAATGATCGGAAAATTTTTTTTTTTTTGCTCGCGACAGGGGAGATTCTAAGAATTTTTTTTTTTTTAAATTCTGCCGCACACTATGTTCTTAGCTTTTCGAACGAGTGAAACCCGTATGTATGCCTTCTCAGTGTTATTGTTTTGTAAGAAACCGTTTTACTCGTAGATGCGAGTAAATAAACTCGTATATGCCGACTACCCGTATTATTCGTTGAGTAAAATAATTGCAGTACAGCAACAATTGTTCGACCATTTCAGTTTGAATTAGTAACGCATGTGTCTTTTAAAATATCTTAAGGATTAACAACTTTTTTCGTTTGTCAACAACCGTTTTCGTTCATTCATATATGTCTTCTCTACCGATGTATTGATGAGAATTTCCATATTTTGATATACGAAATGTTCGAAAAGTCACGCATTTATTAAGTAAACACATTTTTTACGCCTGATTTAAAGAAGAAAAACCGAACCTTCCTATTATTTTAAAGTATGAGTAGTTAAAAATAATAATAGCACTTGAAGAGCTCTCTCACTAATTGGTCATATTTTTTTTTTTTTTAAATTGTTTTTCGAATCAAACCGCACACATGAGTCACGAGCTGAATCTTGATTGAGTTTTTGCTCCCCCTGCTACCGAAAATAAACATAAAGTTGTTAAGAAAAACAAAAAAAAAAAAAAGAAAAAGAGTTGTATGAAGAGCATCTTTTCGTGCTACATAAATATTTCTCGAATCAGCAACGAAGGACGGCGGTACACTAATCTTAGCGTGCTGCTTTTAATAATGAAAAATGTGAGTGGCGGATATTTTGTCAAGTAGCCGAGCAAAGTAAGTCTCTCAGTAGCATTGTGCCGCATGTCTGTCGATTTTGTCATGTGCTGCTCTTATTTATACATCTACCTATATATTTAGTTGCGGGTCTGCTTATCCCTCTAGGCAACAGGGTTCCGTGTTCCTACCTATCTTCTATATGTCTAATTTTCTATCCATTTCCCCATGCGTTCAATGTAAAAAGTGATTTGCATCGAAGAAGAAAGCAAGTCGCCATGAAAATATGTTGTGCTATTTCATGGTTTAGGTAAAAGAAACTGTTGTTTACTTATTATTTATTCGGAAGATAATTTTTCTTTCATAAATTCATTTTCAAATAACTAACGTTCCTTAAAACTTTAAACAAACAAAGCAGTTTATTTAAACGAAACTGTTGAATTACTCCACATGTGTTTGAAATTTCACACTTATCTAAATAATATTTAAAACGTCAATAAACATTTCAAGTTACCGCAAACAATCGGTAGCAAAGTCTTCTTGAAGAAATTTAATACCTTAGAGGATTCTTTAATAATTATTTCGATAAATAGTTCCCACAATCGCGAGTTGAGTATTTATAATTCCTAGGGCAAGATGCAGCAAAATCGCTGACGAGTTGAACGAGTTTCAACCTAACATAAGCGTATCTTTGCTTTTTTCTCATTAGTTAGCGATCAACAAGATCTGGACCCGTGTCTTAGTTAAATAAATTATCTAACGTCTCAAGTAATCTTTTGTATAAAAACTTATTTACTTCAAATCCAATGGCATTTTATAAATTTTCTTAACACTAAGTCTCTACTTACTCTAGTTAATTTAAAATAATTCACAAATTCAATTTTGCATAATTTGTCTTTTCTCTTAGCTCTGTGCTCTTCGATGCGGTTGAAAGAATCTATCGAAGACACTCAGTTTTTCCTGCTCTTGTCTCAAGTATGCAGCATCCAATCTCGCTATATAGCCTCCACTATTTGCTCTTCTGAGTGTTATTGATTAGGGAACATTTTTCACAACACCTTCAGTTGATATTATACTTGAAAGATACTGGAACTAACGAGGGTACAAGAAACTCTAACAGCCACAGAGTCATTATTTCATATTTCAAATATTATCAAATAATATGTTTTAAGCTAGTGTTCGAGCATTGCGTTGGACACAGCAATCGCTTATATACAACGATATATTTGTAATGCAACCAATTACTCTGTAGATGTATACAATGCTTACAGTACCGTAGTTAACAATGTAACATAAATATATTGACTTTAATTACGAAATAAAGGGGATAAACAATTATCGCTTTTCACGTTACGTTTACCATCTTCGGTACATGCTAACAAATTCAATTGTTTAGAAAACTTTTTTCAGAGAAAGTATAAATATTCAAGCAATAAAATTTTTCATATAAAAAAAAAAAACGCTTCTAAACAACTGAGATTGACGTACAAATGTATTGAAGCGTGTACTGGAAACGGTACATGCGGCAGGTAAATCGTTTTTAATAATAATTTTTTTTCTTTTAGTTTAATGTTAACTTTTGTTAAGTTGTTTGCGTTGCTTATTATACATATGTCTTCCTTACCGCTTAACCAAGTCGCAAGATTTCATTTAAAAACAAAACAGAAGATCTACGATTGGCACTACGTTCCGTTTATGAATAATCTCTGAAATGGAGTTGTGTCTTTTCAGCTCATACTATTCTGGGCTTGAAGGCTTCACCTGGTAACTTTATAATTATGCATCTAATGTTATTAACGGAATACTTTCACAATCGACTTTATAGAACACTATTAGAATATCAACAAATCCCTGGGTTACATTACATTATGGCGGCAAATAGTAATGTTAAACAAGATATACAAAAGGATTTTTAAAGATATGTCGCACGATATATGCATTGGTTAGGAGACTTAGGTTCAATTCGGAAAATTTTTAAACACATGATTCAAACTTTTTTGAAAATTTCTTTACTTTGTGAACATAGATTTTTCAATTATGTAAAGTTTTAAAATTGCCAAAAAAAAAAAATAAACAAATAAATAAACCAGAAACTGTATTTTCAACTGGCTATGTGTATTTGAAAATTTATATTTTAAAACAATTGGAAATGCGGAAAAAAAACTTTTTATGTTGAATAAAGAATGAAATGATTTCGAGCACATTTTGAATCAGTCTCATCTACATAAAATGGTCTACAATCAATCGTTGATTTATGTAATTGACATTCTCCGTTATAAAGAGAAAAAGAAAAAAAAAAACACACATACACACCACAAATTAGAAAAGTTTTCAGCATATGTCTTTCGATAACACATCCGCACACTAAATTTTTCGGTATTTTTACACAAGAATTCGTTATGCATGCACACACACACGCACACATACATATATATGTATATATATATAGATATGTATATACAGTGGCATTTCGTTTAATATGATTTATTGACAATAAAGGAACTACGATATATAAAATCGTCTCAGCATGTAGAAGTAAGCAGTAATGTTATTCGGGTTATCCCCTTAGTTTGCGAACGATATTTAACTACAATTTATATAGAGGCAGTAAACATACATTTATTTAATGTACTTCGTATATCGTATCATATATATCGTATATTGTGTATATTTCAAGGTATATTTTAACATAATTTGATAAAACATTTTAGGCATTTTACGCTGTCGTGCAAACTGAAAATTAAATATTTGCATACAGCTATCTATTTCACTATCCTCACCGGAGAGATACCGCTGCAATTTATGAAACATTGCAGAGACCTTGTATATTTGATCACCTTTTGATCACCTGATGAATACTATAATCGATTACGACTTACACACATTGTCTACTAAAACATGTTTGGCTTCAAATTTTGCTGATCACTCCATTCATCCATTCACAATTAATGAAAAAAAAGTATTCATTGTAATCATCTTTCTGAAGCAACTTTACTTTGATTCGTAAGCTGATTCTTGATACTTTACCGACCGACTGATAGTTTCTTAATATCTTTTTTATCGCCGATGTTTACATACTGACCAGTCGATGGTCATGATTATAAACAGTCGCATGCTACTTAGTGTCGAAGTACAACCAATTACAGCTCTGTAAGAGTCGACGCCAGAGAGAATCTACGGCAAAGCGGTCGGGCAACAAAGCCTTAATACAAGTCCACGCATCAAAATCAGCCGAAATACCGTATATAGCTAATGTGGATGTGAAGTATATGTGTGTGATTTTTCTTACAAATTAAAATACGTATAATGGGTAGATTGAATGAAGGGCCTTCGCTTTCTCTTCTTGCAATCAAATGTTGTCCACATGGCAGTGATGGATGTTAATTGATTCGATCTAAGTCTTAATTAATTTATTTCTGATTTTCGAATGTTTCGGGTAATAAAAATATTTACTTGCAGGAAAGAAAGACATTTAAATAAAACCCCTGTTAAATAGGATTAAATTAGATAAATGAAGACCTTTTAAGCGTATGTCAATGAGACTTTATAATCACCGGCTAATAATAAAATCAATACATGTCCGCATACATACACCTTTCTTCGCCTCATTAACAATCCTCAAACAAAAGATGACAAAAAAGACGAAAATGCTTATATATATATATATATATATATATATATGTATAAACATATTATATATATATATATATATGTATATATAAATGAACAGGTTTTCTGCGTCACTTTTACGATTACATTATCACCTATAATGGTGGAAATTTTATTTATCACATTTATCGCAAAAATGCTAAGTTAATGTGTTTATAGAAATTTGCATGTTTCCTACACTATACTAATACTAATACTAATACTGTACAAGTGATTGAATGATTGACTGAAAACCATAAATAGAGATTATTAGCTTAAAATGTCTAACAGTTATTTGTATTGTGGTAGTTTATGTGGTTGTCATTGTTGTTTCGCTATGTTGTTGTTGCTGCTTATCATCATTTATCACATGGTTGGTAAAACAGGTGATTTTAATCGTGATTCATGCGTCACTTCACTGAAAATGGGTTTCTATTTAAATATTTAAAGTAAAGTTTTCCTTTCTCGCTATTGTTGCATGAGTATTCGTTTAAAATCACATACGCATACAGGCGCGTGCAAACATTTATGCATTTACATAGATGATATTTGGTCGAATTTCTAATCTGTAATCTGTTGGCGATGAACTCAACATATTTTGTAATAAATGAGAGTTTAAAACAACCATTCACAAGGCACGGTAGTGGCCGCGAAGAATTACCGATGGTTGGGAAGAAGAAAAGAGGCGAACGTATTCTTCTTCCATCGAATTTATTTTCATTTATCTCTATAAGCAAGCATTGAAATATTGAATAATGTTCTCGTCGTTAATGAAAGACGTAAAGATATCAGTCGACACTTTCATTAGGTGCATGGATAATTTGAATGACTTAAGTAAGATACTTAAAGTGAAAATGGATATTGGTATCGGAAAAAAGTTTATATGTTGAAATTTTCGATTATTTATGCTTTATATATTTTTTTATTGTAGCGACGTCGCTGACGACATCTTTTCTAAGTAAATTATGTGCATTTTAGAATGTTTTCTTCTTTTTTTTTAACGGAATTTAATAGAGAATAGATGCGAATTTCAGCGTTCAATCCGAATTTTTGCAATTTTCAGAAAGCCAATAATAAATGGACAGAGTGACATTTTATACTGACCATACGAATATGAACGTCACAAAGTTAATGATAAATTTAGTAAACGTTTCCGTGTCGATAATGTGTATAAAAGATACGATATTTTCACACGAAGCCAAAATTGGGTTTGACATATGATACATTCCAGGGTAGATGTTGGTTGGTTGATGTGACCAGAAAACTTTTATAAATATATTTTTTTGAAAAGCAGAGGACGATTTAGCAGCCGTTACCCGTTCAAGCGTTTGCCAATACAAAGGAAGTTTACAAACATTTAGACTGTTGATATTACACTTAACCAGCTGAATGGTTTGTTATGTATAAAATCGGGAAAACGTATATGCATATACATATATTCGTATATACATATATTCGTATATAGCGTAGACATAGCTTGAAGACACTCCTTGCTTTCTTTCAATGCATTTTGTTTATGTTGTGTGTTATGATTTAAACTTTCTTTTGATTTTTTGCTTTCCTTTGATATGTTTTTCTATGCATTACCCAGCCCTGCTGTGTTCAATGACTTTTGACATTGACATATTGTGTCAACTTGAACTGAGACATGTACAATTGTTGCTGTGTGTTTTTTAATTTTTTTCTTTTCTTGTCATATTTTAATTCCTTTCTTACACCCACATTTTAAGAATCACATAAGCATTTACAAAGTGCATAGGGACTTGATTCTTTAGAAGTTCGCTTTTTAAAATGCGTTCAGATTGATGTTTCTGTATAGACATCCAATTTCTATGGTGTTATCTTAAAAGTTTTATTATTTTTTTATTATTTTTTTTTTTTTTTTGTTTTCATATTTTAATACATGCGTCATTCAAAGACACTCCTACACTTAACTTAATGAAAAAATGAACCCTTCTCCCGCTAGTAACTGTTATTAAACAAAATAAAAATTTTTTAAATAATTTTTTATTTTATTATCTACATAATTTATATCGTATACGAGCATTTAATTGCCTAAAGCACCGCAGTTGCACAGCTTACAAGCGGTGAAGCCACCTAAGATAAGTAACTATCGGTGCGAGCAGTAACTAAGTTATTGAAACAGATCAACGTAGGGTTGAATTGAAGGTCTAAAAAATGTTGAAATATTTTTTTTCTTTCATGTTTTCGTCATGTAGCTACACTTGTGATTTAAAATATTGACCAGGGCCTGATAATATTCAATTAGCCAAATGTCCATAATGCGTACGCGTCGGAGAATACATGAAACACATGGATTAGCCGACTTAGCGTTAGTAGCGTAATCGGTTAAAGCACGTGCATTCTTCTTTTGAAATCGTGATTGCTTTGTCTAGAAGAACACCCCGTATCTTCAAATATTTTATTAGCTTAAGATCATAAGCGATCAAAATGACTCAACGTGCCGATCTGCAATTGCCATAAAACTGAAATTGTAAAATAGATAGCGTAGATACTAAGTGCGCAGTCAAAAATATAATTTATGAAATTTTTTATAAACGATAAAAACAAACCGATATCTTTGCCCGAGCTTTTCTTCAAGCCTTCAATACTATCTTAGTCCTTTTTTTCACGGAAAACCAACTCTAACTACTCGGTTTGTCGTTATGTAACTACGCCGAGCTCCCGAGTTTCGAACTGGCCGTAAAAAAAACGTTTTATGATATAGCTTTTCCGGTGCGAGTAGCTGCATTAAAACCCATCTAATTTTGTTGTTTCGGGGACAAGTGAAACAGTTTCTTTTAAAATGTACACTGTGAACTTTAACACATATATAAAAACAGCGTAGAAAAGCCGTCTATCAAGCTCTAAATATTAATCCAAAATTAGATGATTTTAAAACGTTTGCATATTTAAACGCGGTTAATTATTGCTACATTGGTGTGAGTAAAATGGAAATTCTATTAAATAAATTAAATAAATAAACTTTAATAGGCTGCGTGCAAATGTATGTTGCAAAGAATGTTGGATCCAGCAGGCAGAGGTCTTTAGAAAGAATATTATATAGTTCCTATATGGCATACACGGAATATTCACCGGCAATGTTAAAAACGCTTATCCTCGTCAACACCGAGCGTATGCGTAACAGAAAATTATATTGTAATGACATGACTTGACAAAATGACAAAAATATTTTATTATTGCCGATATATATTCGTAGTGATAAAATTTTATGGGCAAAATATAACCAGGACGTATGGACGGATAACGACGCTTATACCCGTCATTCATAATTAACTGATTCGTGCGCAAGTTTTCATAGAATTGCTGTTCTTACATATTGAATTCTTGAGCGGTACGACATCGAAACAAAATTGACGAGATGCTATGAAAAAATTCTTTCTCCATTTACTCCATTATTTCAGGTAGTTGATGATCGTTATTTATAAAATGTTTTTACGAAAAACAGGAAAAAAGGGATTTTCGCATTTTCCAGTAAGCGACTTTTCAAATTTCAAAATTATGAAAATTCATGCTTATAAAAATGGCATGCGTCTAGGAACACACTTTACATTAGATTAAAAAATGAACAGAGAAAAAAAAAAAAAGAAATTGCAATAGCGACACAACGCGCTAATCACGTTTGAAACGTATTTTTGACGACAATAAAAAACATCGCGTTAGCTTCTTTTAATTAAGGATTAGGTGCCCAATGGGGCACACTTCGCTTGTAAACATATTCGAGTTCGAAAGCGAATGTTGCTCAGTGCCAAACCAACAAACCAAATGTATACAAACAATTTTATTTTCCTCTCAGAGATTTCTTTGATTACTTGGCGTCTCTGCAGCAGAGATGCCAAATTTATTTGCTATACATTCCTTATGGTAATGTTTTTGACTTTTCTGAGAGAGTAAAATTTGTTCGCTTCTCTTCACACATTTTTGGTTGTGTCTGAACGGCACGCTTTTATATAGATTGTGTAGATACAATTATATGTATCTATACAATATATACAATACAATACAAGATACAATTGTATCTATAGATATCTTAATGTAGGCATTTAGATAGTTCACTCAGTTTCAGTCAGTTGATTCAGTTCAGTCAGTCAGTTAGTTAGTTAGTTTGAATTTAGTTTTTAGATGAGAGAGTTGTATAAATTTCGTATCGCATGAGATTAATATAAACGAAACAGAAGATAATATAATAATATCCGACAAATTAAAATTAAATAAAATTGCTTCTTACTCTTCGAAAAAGTCAGTTGAAATATTATACGTAAACATATATATTCTTTCTCCTGTGAAAAGGCTCATCATTAAGATTTATAATAACGGCGAAGCAATTAATTGATTTAAAATAAATATAAAACACGCGTAGTAATCAGAACGGATCTGGATTTTAGACATGGAGAGATTTTATAAAAATAAGGAAGAAATTAAAAGATAATATTTACTTTTACAAAGCAAAAGTTGCGGTTGCAGCGGAGTATTAACGGGATAGCTAGAGCAGAAGACATCAAATTTTTCATTCAACCACATAGAAAGAAATCAACGAAAGCAAAACCAACTTCACAGTTTGAAAGATCAAACAGCAGGAAAAAAAAATAACAATAACAATAATAATAATAATAATAACAATAACAACAACAACAACAATAATAGTTGGTAAAGAAATTTTGAAATGTTTGTTTGTGAAGCGGTATTTTATGAGTTTGTGTTGCCTTTTATAAAACTGCCGTTCATAAAACCAAAAACCACAAAAAGAGATCAAGTCATATATATTAAGAAATATAAAAACAACCGACAAAAAGCCACTAAGCAGCGCAAAAACAAAACATATTAAAGTTCAATTTATCTGATATTTAAGCATCGGCAGCGCTTCCACCGGACTTTTGTTGTCCGGTTGTAATTTTTGGCAATTTTGCCTCGCTTGTGCGTACAAATAATGTTTTGTCAGACTTTTCTTAAACTTGATTTAGCCGTTGTTTTTTCTCTTCTGATTATATTCGGGGGCAATATTTTGTAAAAATAAAAACAAAAAGGAAAATAACAAGAAATCCAAATTTGGCAGATAAGTTTTGCTCTTGTAAACAATAAATAAAACATAAACTCGTCCCATAAAGTGTTCTATGGACGTATGTATAAAAAAACTTATATAAATAAAAATAAACTTGTATTTCTAATTTAAAAATAAAAATAAAAAAAAAAAAAAACGAAACGAAAATTGTGAGAAAGACTTACTTTACTATACGAGTTACTTTTTATATATTGTCCTGGATTAAATATATTTAAAGTACTCGGATACAATGAATGTTTAAATCTTAATTGATTAAAAATAATTTGCCAAAAAGAAAGAAAAACATTTTCGAAAACCAATAATTTTCATTAAAAACTTTAAATTTGTAATTAGCAGAATTTATAAAATTGTTAAAATTTATAAAAATGTTGGATAAATCAAGCGGTTATTGTTCATTGGATTATGATGTGCCCATAACTAGGCCTACGAAGATTAAGAAGGTTTGTAGAAAATAAACCCACATTCAATTAATCTCCTTGCGACAATAATTTGATAGCCTTAGTCAGCCATACTTTACGCAGTGCAATAAGAAAAAATCACAAAAAAAAAAAAAAAATTGTTTTTTCAATCTCATGACCATTTACCATTTAGTGCTTACTTTGTCTCCAGAGAGAGCCCTGATCCAATTTCAAGTAAACAAAAAAATCTAAACACGATTGCGTATATGCTCAACATCATAAAATCGCTAAGTAGACAGCTGCCTGGAATGCCACTAAGCGGTAGATACTATTTGAAACGCATAATGGTACTGCAAGTGGTGCAAGCAGTAGTAAGTGTAACTAACAAACATAATATTTTATATAATAATAGACAGGGCACACAGCCATGTCATAGATATAAAGACGATATGTTTTCACATAAAGACAGACAAGCGCTCACACACATACACACACACACACACACACACACACACACACACACACACACACACACACACACACACACATTGATACACACTCAGAACATAAATCTACATGAATAAATACAAGAAGAAACAAAAAAAGGAAAAAAAAAAAGATGAAAACGTAGAAACCCATCTGTCAATGCGATAAAGAATAAGTGACGGTATGGCTGGCCAGTTGGCTCATCTTAGTGATTGCCTGCTTAATCGTCTCTACCTACTCGTGTAAATCCATTCGTTTGCTTGTCCGTCTATTTAATGCATTTCAAAATTGCATCAAACATTTTACAAAGTGTCGAACAAATGCATAATTATACGTAAATGATTAAATAGTCGGACATATGATGATGTTATCAAACATCGTCGCATAAGCTAATGTAAGGAATGTCTTGAATTAAAAAAAGAAAAAACAGAAAAACAAAAAAACGCAGGCAAACCAAGCAGATTGGGAGTGAGAGATGCAAAAGTCAGAAGATGTTGCGATCGAGGCAAAACGTTGAATTCTTCAATTATAGACGATTGTAAATGTTTATCGTTTTTTTTTTCTCTTCTTCTTCTTCTTTTTTGTTTTCTTTGCTGCAGTTAGCGATTAATTCAATTAGTTATGCTTTACATGGGGAAGGTATGCGTAGCAAAACTTTAACTTACTAAGATACGTAAGATATGGGAGCAAAAACTTTCTTTTCTACACGAATCGTTTTATTACATACGTATATGCTTTTCTTTCGTTCTTGCACACATTGGAATCTTTTCATAAAATTTAATACAATTTTCCTTTTAAATTCTTTTAAAGGTTCCAATAAAAATCCTTTCCACTTTTAAATCACTTTTCTTCTTCTTCTTTTTACTTCTATGAAAGTTGCGGTTTTTCTTTTTCATTTTCATAATTTGTTTTCTTTCTATTAATCTATTAACATTTCATCTCTATACATTTTTTACATACTTTTGTAAATAATTTGTGACATGTTTGGCAGAAAATCCCTTAGGCAAGCAAAAACTTATTCCCAATGCATTCGTAGGTCAATGCCTGCAATTCTTCCAATGCGGGACAATTCTTTGACTGAATATAATTTTTTGGAATATGATACACGATCATAATTGCCAAGAAATGACATAAGCATCGCATTCGAGTAAATCAGAAACAACTAAAAACATTATTTCGTTTATTAAGTATCCAGCACAACTTCGCTTAATATTCGTTATTCACAATGCCTTATAACGTTTTCTTTTTTTTTTTTTCATATAACGACTTTTCAAAGTCAGGCATAATAAGGGAAGTGATTCCCGGCGTTCGCTTTAGGGCGAAAACACGCTGATGTACGAAATTACAGCACCCTACAGATTTAACGCAACGCAAAATAACGTGCACTGACATCAGACGGATAGACTGACCGAGAAACTTACATCAATTCAGAATCACTCTTTGAATTGATTAGTGCAATAAAAGTGGAGGCGCGCTTAAGTCCATGCGGGTGTTACAAATGGCCGCACAAATTAAATACACCTTGTACTACAAGCGGTGCAGAATATTGCACTTCCAAATGGAACATAGAATAGAGTTGTAATGCTGGCTCTAGACATTAGCATGACTTTTCCATTTAAATCACGCAGTCTCGAGGGGCGTTGGGTAACTGGCACAGTCACTTTCGTCGAAAAAAGCGCGTTTTTCGCATTGTCATTTTCAGTCACGTCAAACGATATTTTCGGGATAATGTTTTCCCGAGTTTCAAATTAAGTTCGATAGCACACCGGCCTAGATCAGGCAAATATGACAGTTGCAAAACGATTTTTGTGTCCGTCTGCCTGTCATTTTGCTGGAAGAGCCGAGAATTTGAAGAATTGCCCACGTAAACGCCAGCATTTTGTAAGATTTCTTCTTAATATTTATGTCCGGCCAAAAGAAGTCATAACAGAAGTATATTCGCTCTCGTTGTTATATTTTCGTCACTGTATGTAATGCAAATATTCTTTCGGTCTTGAAGTCGTTATCAGCTGTAATGTTATTGCAGCAGTTATTAATGAAAACTTTTTAAAACATTCAATGTTTTCGTTTAAATGAGTTTTCGCCATTTAAATATAATGAACGTGCTTTTTGTTTAAAACAGACTGGGTTTGCTTTGCAACGTGATTTTAAAGAAACCACTCGGAATATATCGGTCAAGCTTATAATTCTTATCTTAGTATTTGTTTATTTAGCAATATGCTTCATAGTATGCGTTAAGATTATAATCAAGACGAATTATCAATCTCTCGCTCACTTACAACGATTTCCAAATATTTCGATCTGGGTGCTGACTTCGTAGAACTTTCTGCGCCTTATTCTATCACCTTAGTGTACGATAATGTTTGCCAATTCATTAGAGATAGAAAGCATTAAATTAAATTCAGTTACAATTGATCTACCAGTTCTTCAAAGTTGATTGTAAAAACAATTATAGTTTTCGCTCTGTTTTTGTTAAGTTAACTTCTACTTCAGCATCGATTCTAGTGTGAATTTGTTTGTAATTTCAGTAAGTAAGTTAAACTTGATAAGCAAAAGATTTCAAACCATTGTATCCATATCTGATTGTTTCCCTATCTTCTAGAATGATTTGTGAGTTTATAAAATATGTTTAGTCATTTATCTACTTACACGAGCGAGTCTTCTCAAGCAGTACAGACATATGGACTTTCGACTTCTTATATAAATTTTTACAAAAAACTGTAAATATTTAACGCGTTCCGCCTTTTTGTCCTTTGCATTGGCGTCTAAAAGCACTGCAATCCGTCTATTGGTTGTGAAGATATCTACTTTTAGAATTCATGTCGCTCTGGCTGGTTGGTCAAAGTAAATCTTTAATCGACATAAGCATCGACAATATGGACCAATCGTACGAGTTGAGCCACCTTTCGGTGGAAATATATACGATTTTCGCCAAATTCCTCGCAGACTTAATAATTCTCTTATTTCATTGCGAGTGCGTTCGTTTCTTCTTTTATTTGAAAAATGATTTGAATCTTCCAAGCTCTCAGGATTCTTATAAAGAAATGGATATTTTACTGAAGAATAGATAGAACAACACAAAAACTGACACAAGTTTACAAGCAATCCGAACAATCCAATACGAAAATATTCAACCTCTCATCCAAAGAAAAGTATAACTTGAAGGTGAAATAAACATCTTTGTTTATTCTTTTTTGGCAATTAAAAAGTTTCAAGTACTCATCAAGTCGCCGCTTAACTCGTTTGCTCGTCAGGGGGTAATTAATTTAATGCTAATATTTGATTTTTCAATTTCATAAAGGACGGTTAGAACGGTTTCCTTCTCAAAGAAATCATATACAAAAATAAGGCGAAAAAACATGTTATCTCTGTACTTAAAATATGCATAAATGTGGTCTTAAGATTTATCTCTTGCCGCTATACGTGTTTAACCAATCATAGAAAGACAGACGTACAAAAGATGACGGCATGATATTTTTCTCTTTCATTTTACAAATAATTTCTACGCGTATGTGAACGTCTACTGTGTATGTGTGAGTGCGCGCATGTAAATGCAACTTTTGTGTGCATGTATGTCAATTCTTTACGACAGATCAACCAGCATTTATCAATCATCTCTTTGTATCAATGAAATATGCAGCAAGAGGAGCAAGTTGGAAAATTTCGTACGTCATAGAACGAATTTTGCATACTATCCACGTGAGCTGTACAAAGCAATTCATATACAGCAATATCAGGGCGTCTCAATCTATATGCCAATATCAGAACAGCGCAAGTATTTCACTGAGACAGAGAGGAGGTTCGTGATCCGAGTAAGCCCCTTACTTGGATTGTCCTCAGCACTCCCATCCATTCGTCCTAAAGATACCCGTACGCTGGACGGCAGATTATCGAGACTCGACATTCTTTAACCGCACTACCCTCACCTTTGGAACATGGTACCCGCAGCGATCTTTCCCACTATTTCAAATGTTTCTAGATTCAAGTCGATCGCGCATAAGTGCTATCCCCTTCTTTCTTCCTTTTCTATTAATAATTATCGTTTAGTGGGCACATCCCTTGACTGGTTGGGGAAAACTTGTTAATATTGCGCAACGAAAGGTTTGAACTTGGACCTGTTGCAGTAACTCCGAATTGGACAAGCTACCTTATTCTGTTTAAGAGCACACGCTCGTGTAACGTACCTTTGGCTCTTACAAGATAATTTTTATTATTACTTGGTGGGTCTAAGAAATAATTTTAAAAAATTGCTGAACATAATATATCGGGCGAGGGGAAACCTTTGTTTCCCTCACAAAAATTCAAATTCATTTTGTTGATATTTAAAAGAAAATACTTTATTAAATTAAAAATTTTCCATTTTGATGGAGTAATTTTTTCCTGGTGAAACCATTATTCCGCTGTTGTAAGGCCTTTAGAATTTCCGTGTGAAAGATTGAATCAAGTGATTTTCACAAACCCGGCTTGCAGTAAATTTTAGGACAAATTTGCTGAGAGCGATAGAAAAGGGAGCCGGGCAGTGTTACGCACTGCACGGTAGACGTTCGCAATAGTTATTGATTAATACAGAGAAGAATCAATTGTCGCAAATGGTAGTGCATTTTTTACTGTTATCTCATATCGTATCTATATAACGAGGTCCTTCTTGCACTCAGCTTTATGCTAATGTTTTAAATGTGACTGTTTTTTTGTTAAATGAGTATAATTTCGCAGCGATGCCCTAAAAGAAGAATGAAGTCGACTTTCGCAACTATGAGGGTGCGATAGAGTGCGGTTTTAACAAATTTTCGTATCAATAACTTTTGATTAAACAACTTCACCATAAAGATCAGAACTTTTCTTCAAGCCTGTAAAGCGTTATCATTTGGTATTAAGAAATAAGCGAATCTCTTTAAGAATTTTGATGCGTTTTCGAAACTCAAGCACTCAAGTAAAGCAATATTTTCAATCAATTTAACCTAACCTACCTAACTTCTTGTGATCTTGAATATAATATCACAATAGTTATGTGGCACTTTAAAGCCATCTATTGAAGCAAACGCCGCGAAATCTTTCCCTTACCTACTATTGGAAAATTATAGTAAATAGTAGCAATTAATTGCTTCCTTGCATTACTACCCATAAGTAATGCAATCATCAATAGCGAACATAGAAAGAGAAAAATTCTAAAACCGCATAATATATGCAATAACGGTTTATCTCCATTTAAAATGATGATCATATTACTACGCTAAGCGAACAGATAAACGCACGATTATTACTTATGGCAAGAAGATGATGATGTTTGATGATAACTAATTGAATATCGGAAAAAGTCATCATCTGCGATATTAATTGTTATTGTCGTAATCGCTGATCACCTTCCCATGCATGTATACGCAGTTTATATGAGAATTAAGAGAATTGCATTTTTTTTTTCTTTATAATTTCGTTACAATTACTCAGTAAGTATTTTACTTGACTTCTCAAAAAAATGAGTCCATTTTTCATGTTAAAAAAAATTTATTTGCTTTTGTTTAAGTGTTAAAGTCAATATGACTCAATGGGTTTGCTTTAAAAACAAATACATTTTAAGAAATTAGTTTTCTATCTAATGCAGAGCGGGGTGAGCACGTTTGGTTTGTCAAATCGATGGAGCGCTTAGAAACGATCATACGAAACCATTTAAGTTATTTTTAGCATTGGATAGGGAAATCGGGGAAGTTCGTTAGTCTGCCTATTAAATTGCTATTATCGCTTACAACTTTTTTTCAAAACAATAAAAATTTCTATATTTTATTAAATTATATATTATTGTTATTATTATTATTATTATTATTATTATTATATAAATTTAGCCAGAGAATAAATTCTAAGACTAAAGTCTTAAAGCACTAGCATCTAAGGCTTTCAGCTTTTATTTTCATTAAAATTATTTACTATTATTATTATTATTATTATTATTATTAAAAACTCTACCGCACTTGAGGTTTGAACTCACGGCCATTGAGTCGAGACTCTTCCCTAATTATATAATTTTCAGCACATGTTCGAGTTCCCTTTAAGGGGAATCTAAACTGTAGCAATCTACTGAGAGCATTACTCGTACATGACATGTTACAATTATCGTATGTAGAATGAATTTTGCTTCCACAGTTAGCTTAGTTATGGTCCACAATGTTATCGTACAATGTTGTCCTTGATGAAAAGTATTCATCTTCATTTTCAAATTATTTATGTATTTATTTCAATTACTAGTAGTAGGTAGGTATCTAAACATTCGATCTAAGCCTCTTTGTATTTTTTTTACCTTTTTTTTTTTAGCCGATTTTATCAATATTCACTGATTGTGTATTGTGTGTTTTAACTTAAATAAACTGAAAAAAACCTATGAATATTTTCGGCCTGAGTGAAGAAGAAAATAACGGAGCAATCGAAAGACACTGATCGTCAATATACAGAATTTTTAAAAGTGAACAGCACTTGCTTTGACATGATAAGATTTGTATGGTGTAGACATAAGAGTTTAGGAAACTCTTGATGGGAGAGAATAGTTAAAAGAACAAACAAGCCAGCGAGGGAACTAAGACTACATAACAAGATTGAGGCGGATGTCCAGTCAGATATAGATTTGCGATTTTTGTAGATATTTTTTTAGCTTGTAGAAGAACTAATAGGAAATATGTTTTTTTCCTATTGTTTGTTGGACTAATTGTTAAGTGAAAAACTCTGTCTCATTCTCCACTCTTAATGGATGTCACCTATGTGTAGAATGTTAGTTTAATGTGTCATACGGTGAATTATATTTATGAACGCAAATTTATTTACAAGTCATTCAGTCACTTGGTATATACGTTGATCTGTAGTGTGCACATAATCGACTTGTTTTCATATTGTTCAAATAATTGTAAAACAAACAGATCCGTGAAACAATTAGGGATTTTACAAGGCCACAGATATGCATAAAACACAACCAGCTCGTTATAGACATATTTTATTATGAATCGATATACAATATGGAATAAATGCAAATTTGTTTTATTTTTTTTGTTTTTAAACAGAACCTTTGTTCAACATTAATAAACACATCACACAAGAATCAATAATATTTTTTTTTCTACTTTTTTCTACGTAAAAGCTTACAATTAAAAATGCTAAGGCGTCTGTCGTAATGCGCGGACTAAAAGATAAATATACAGGCGTCCCCCGTTTAACACGGTTTCGATACAGCACGATTTCATAAAACCGATTGTGTGTTGTTTTCAACTGATTCGTGATCTTATTACACCCATCACTGCAGGACGATAGATATATTTACTTGGTCAAAACGTTTGTAAGGTCCAAAAGCAAGCTTCAAAAACCGCACAAAGCATATGTATTCTTAATTAGCATTAAATTCTGGATCGATTTCATCATCGATTTCATCCGCCTTGCCGCCTGTGCGCTTGTCCATCTATCAGTTTGTGTAATGTCTTTTGTGAACATTCTCCTCGCTGCAAGTATAGAGCTATCGACTTCATATTTGGAAGAAACATCGGAAGCAGTTCTTGCATGCAAGTTGGTATTGAAAATGAGCCAAATCGCTCGAAGGACACACCGACAACGCCCAGACAAACGCCCATGTAACAAAAATTATGAGCACCTTTGCCTTCCGTCTTTTTCGCTTGTTACTCATGAAGCGTACACCGCATAAACTCCCACTTTTTTTGTAAAAATAGAGAAAATCGGCCGCGCCTATCCCATGTTTCATAGAGTATAGAAATGTAATTCGTCCTTTTTTTAGTAGGTGATTCGGTCACGACTGAATTTAGTTTTCTTACTTCTATATAAAATTTTGGTTTAAATATAAAGAGTTTCGTACAATACGCTTTCAATAGAGCACTGTACGAATTAACCATGTTAGGCGGGCGATGCCAGTATACATGCGTGTAAGGGTGTGATACGTATTTATGACATGAAATCATAATTAGACTTTAGTTTAAAAATACATTAATACGTTACGCTAACTAATGATGTGCAGTTTTGTATTGCATTTAAAGACATAAGAAAATTCAGAAACTCTTCAATAACTTACGGTTAAGATGCACTCAATTCCGATGACTTCGAGCTTTTTAATCTTAACCTTGTTTCCAGTTTTCTTTGCGCTTTCATCTTTTATAATAGCGTATATATATATATATGTATATATAAATATATGTATATATCAATTTTTTATATGCATGTATCAATTTTCCAAATTGATCACAGAAAGTGAATTACTTTTGATCGAGCCTTGACTTCTTGATTACCTAGCATAGTGAGTTTTCAATTTAACCATGCCCGTCGTTCTTCCCTCTATCTGTGAATTTAACGATCTTAAAATTAGTTCAAGAAAAACAACATGAGTCGCCGTCATTGAATTAAGTATAGGAATTAATTCACTGGGTCGACGGACCAGCGAAAGCGTTGAGTTTACCCTAAGATTATATTAAATTGAAATCATCAGTCGCACGAGATAAACTGGAATACAGATTCGAAGTTGGGAGCGGTTGTTGTTTCGTGCGTGATTATCGACATTAAAAATTGTTCCGAAGTTATAAGTTTGTCGGTAAATTTTCATACTCACCATAAAAGGATTGGGCTGTGTCCTGCCCCTATTCTTGCATCCAAGAATACGAATCAGAGATCCCATACAATGCATGCATTTTTAATCATGGAGTTCGGAATAGATGGAACAATTTGTATCTGTATTCAAAATGAGATAGAATTGAGAGATAAAGGTGTTTGGAAATGGTAAGCTGCCTGGCGTCATGCCTGCAATTGTGATGGAAAGAGAAACAGTTATTTGTCTTAAATACACTTACGTAAATCTCGTAAAAATGTTCTAGAAACTGGACATGAAAATGCGCAAAAACCGATAAGTTACACTCTATACGAGATATTGATCTAAGACGCGGCTCACGTATTTCTTAGTATTACTTAATACTTTAGAAGACCAGTGTAAAAATCACTGCGACCGCCCAAATATATTCTCATGTTCTCATGTTCATTAGAGGTTAGTTAGTTCAAAAATCAGCTGAATCGAGCGATCGATCATCAAAAAACTATAAACGAGAACGGCAGAGTAAATAAGCAGTCAAAGCAAGCGAAAGCAAACAAATGATTTTCTTACAATAACCGATTGAAAGAACCGCTTGACCCTAATAAACGCTTCTACATATTGCAAGCTTGACATTTTTCGTGTGATATAACTGACAAATTGAAGAAATCTTCTTCTTCTTTCTTTTTCCTTATTTTCATATAAATTTCATTTCAAAACGAATTCATATAAAAAGAAAAATTTTATAAACACACACTTATGTTATTTGTTTTTTTTAAATTGTTTTGAAAACTTTTTTTTATTTAATATCATTTTCAAGCCGGTTTAGCAATTAAAATATTACTTTGAAATGCATTTTCCCCTCCCCATGCGCAAGTAGTGTCATTTGAATAAAAATTCAAAAGAAAAATATAAAAATTTACATAAATTACATGTGCTTAACACAGACCACCATTCACGCCTTGCAACTCTAAACGCATGCTTTTAAATAATGTTGAGAGTACAAAAAAACGAAACAGAAAAGAAAAAAAACGAAATATGAAAAGGAGAAAAAATTATATATAATTATATTTGTTATCATTTTGTGCAAAGCAAGTGCGAACACAAAGATTTTAATACAGTTAGTATGAAAAGTGGCTGACTAGCCGGATGTCCGTCCAGGCGCATATGAAACAAGCCTTCAAGTGTCTGAAAAAGCAATTAAATGAAAATTTTACATGAGCATTAACAAATTTATAATCAGTATAATTTATATTATATATATAATATATATATATATATATCGATCAAACGATGGCATTAGGTAATACCTGTAAAAAATATACGGAATTATTTTATTCCGTCACATGTAACGCACTAATGCCATCGTTTGATCGACTATGCTTTTTTAAGTTTTCTTCTACATTTTTAAATGCGTTAAGACGAAAACAACTTTGACCGCATTGTTTGAATTTTTGGCTGAAAACTTTTGCCCAATAATAACGTATCCAAAAATTTATATAAGACGTAACAGTCTCAGATTTTTCAAATTTAATGCAGGCAGCGCAAGTCACGGCAGCCTTATCGCTCATCAGCAAATGATGCAGACTTCTCAAGTCAGTCAGTGGTTAACAAACAAAACAAAATCACTTTTACTAGATCAGAGTTTATCGTAAGCTCACTTTCCGCAGTATGTCTCAATACAGTCCATACTATAATATACTCTCATAATAAAGAATTAAGAAAATTGTTTTTAAAAATCAATAAAATCCGTTGCAAGCGAGGGAGAAAATTAAGAAAAATTTTATTATATTAACGATTAAGTTAAGTAAAAAGAGATCCAAGGTTAAATATGTAATCATCAACACTTTTCAAAGCGCAACGATTTATGAGTTTTAAATAAGATTTTGAGTTTCTCTTCATTTTATTTAATTTATTTTTATTTTCCTTCTCTTCTTTCACTTTCTTGCTTCTTTGCGATTTAAATGAGGAAATCAATTAAATGTTTGGTTAAATTATCAAAGTCCGCAAATTAGTTAGTTATGCGCTTACATTAATAACACAGATTGCATATGACTACAACTTTTTTTGGATTTGAAGTCATCCATCAAAACACACTAAAATATACGCTATACACCCGTAGGATAGAAATGAAAGATAATATCAGTTAAATTACCGCAATTTTTTTTTTTTTGGTTTTTTTTTTTTTCTTTCTTAAAGCAGGTTACGATGCCTTCAATGCAACTCACAAAACTGGAAAGAAATTATTGATTGTTTATATCGAATTTTCTATACCTTCAGCTTACTATTTGATAAACACAATGATAAGTTAAAGAAAATAACTTATAAGAGATATGTAATATATCACATGGACATAAGCAATTATTTACTTGAAGTGCAGAGCACTGTCCTTTTACAATTGTATTACTGCATTCTTCATGTGTGTGCCGCTTCATCAAATAACATAACCAGACTTTAGTATACTGCTTAGTCGCAAACTTAATATGCTATACATATGTGTCGAGTAGCATACTTGACAAGATAAAGAGCTACATGTCACATGCGTGGTCGCGCAGTGTTCGCGGGTTTAAACCTCAAGTGCGACAGAGTCTATTTCGGCTGTAGCTAGCATCTTCCACTAGCCCGCGGCCCTCATCTCCCTATTCCTTTCGCTTTCATCACTTCCTTTCGTGCCCGTCAACGTGTTACACGAATTGAAAACATCTCCTGAGTGATTGGTACTATATGAAAAAAAGTAGACAAAAAGTTTTCGCACTTTAGCTTCGTATCCAGTGTACATAAGGTCCAATCTAAACTTATATAATTATATATATATAAAAGAGGGACGAGTTTGCGATCAATTTGGACCTTTCTAAGTAAAGAGACTTGTGACGGTAAATATAATTGCAATCAACATGTGCGCCCGTGGATTACGAATATTTAATACATAGGCTTTTTAAGCATACCGTATGCGTACTAAATGTTGAACAAGTCCGACACGACCTCGGTTAAGGGCTTCACTATGGAACAATTGTATTGTGGTTCGCCAGGTTGCAATGGTATGCCGTCACGCATATCGATACCGTGAGCTAGTGAGCTGTATGCTCTTCCCGCAAAAATCCTTAACCCTTATCTGAAATTAGGGATATTTTTAGCCACTTTGAAAACAAGGTTTTTTAATAAACGCAATAAGCGCTTAGTTGAGAATTACAGGGAGTATTAATAAACTGATTGTACTTTCGACCACTAAGATTTGCAATGAAATGGTACATGTCTCCGAGTCAACATGCATTTCTACATGCAAGATAAACCATCACGGACTTATTAGAATTTGCCAGACATATCTTTAAGACCTTCATTCAAGGTGCGCAAAGCTTTCTTAGCTACACTGATTGGAGTAAGCCGTTTGATAGAATTAAGTATAAGCTACGGATCGTTGATTTGCAAGGTCCGATTTTCATCCTAACTTAATTAAATAGATAGGATCACATACGTATACCAAATATTTTAAAGTACTCTTGAACTTACGGCAACCATATGGGCGCGATCTTCTTTTCTTTATATATAAACGATCTCCCGCCTGCGGTTAAGCCATCCTGCATCTTCGTGTATGCAGATGATGTACAGAACTAATCTCCCTCTGCATCAAAGCTGCACATCATTCCATCCATGACCTGCAATCAGACTTAAGCAAGATCGCTGCAGGGTTCTCAATCAATCGGAGCTTACTAAACTACATATGTGTCTCGATCTACTATTTGACTCAGGACTATTTGATAATAAGCTTCAGTTTAATTTACTCATTGAATTCAATGATGGGTACTTGACGTCATAAAACGCTGATCGACAGAATTTCAGCATCCATACATCGCAAAAAGATTATACATGTCGTTGGTTAGACCTAAATTTGGATACGCGTCCGTGGTATGATCTCCGGACTGCTATTGTCACATAGTCGTTATTAAATCAGTTTAAGGGCAATTCTTACTTTTTGCTTTGGGACCTTCAAGTTTCATTAGCGCCATATGATCCTCAATACATACATATATATATATATTTCATATATAATATCGGGAAGGGTGAGCATATTTAGGTAAATTTATTTTGAATGTGATATTTTTTGAGTGAAAATGAGACAATCAAGACTAGATCTAAGGGTTGCTCCAAAACATTGCAAGCTTTGGAAAAAGCTTATTTACGAGTCCTAGGTAAGTGAATTAAACGAATTATGTGCAAAAGTTTTCTCTTCACCAAAACTACGTTAAAACATGAAATATTTCTATACCTTGTTCTCATCGTGTTTCGACTGCTGTTCAATTATTCATTTAAATGAAGCAAACAAAATTTGCAGTAACTCCATTACAGTACTATGCGTCTTTTTAATGTACATTCCGTTCTGCAAGATGGATCGCCGACACTTACATATGTCTTTAGAAAAGGTTGATGTTATCCTATAAATTAAATTTTCATTGCATTTCTCTGCCTATGGATAAGACGCGAGTCGGAAACACAGTTGAAAACCAAAATTCACTTTAACTTAAAATTTTATATACTTTGGAGAAAAATGTACTGATCTAGCGACTGACTGGCTATGTTATAAAACTAAAATGCATTAAGTAAAATTATTCAATGATTACAAAAACAAATGAACAAATTTTTTGTGAATTTGTAATCATTTTTCATTCCTTTCATTCCATTTCGTTCGAAATCCCTTTCTATAAGATATTTACAGCGATTACAATACATTCTGCAGTGCAGTAAGTGCAGTAATGATGCATTTCGTTATTTAGACAGTTTTCAAAAGTAAATGAAAGCAATGAAATACATGTTCGGAAGATTAGTCTCCGTTGTCGATTAACGGCACAGCGGGCGATAGAGAAATTTATTTATTTTATTAAGTGTGACGTAATTGGGTTTGAATGTTTTCTTTACTTTTTTATACGTTTATTTCATTGCAATGTTTTACTCATAGCTTTCCTCATTTTTGGTCGTTCATATTTAAGCCCGTTATCGGTTTCGCAAGATTAATCTATTTGTCAGGGGAATATTCCAAAGGCCAAATTCTTATTATGCAGGGGTTTTTCGAAATGCAAAGCAAAATGCTTTTTTCGAAACTTTTCAAAAAATATCAATCAAAGGTTCTTGGAACTTTGTCTGCACGCATGATATCAAGTACTATGGAAATGATTGCGCTGGAAAATTAATGAATCACACGTACATGAAAATGAACAAACGAAGAGAAATAATATAAAATAATTATAATATATTCAGCTTAAGGTATATTCTTCAATCTTGCATACACATGACGAAGCCTTCAATTCCAATTTATTTAAAATCTATCCGCATGAGTGGCCAAGTAGGCGACTAACAACTCAATGATCGCGGTTTCAAATCTCAAGAGCGGTAAAGCTTTCAATACACGCAAGCATATTATCTTAGCTATCCGGCAGCCTTTAAGTCCGCACTTGTAAATTTATTTACAAAATACATAGACAACAAATAAATAAATAATTAAAATGTATTAGCGCATAGCGGGAATGAAAATATTTCTTTTTGTGCCTATGAGCGGCATTTTTTCATAATCTCTTGCCTTTATTGGCCACACGACATTTATTTATCTTGTCGAAATCATATGGAGAATTAATTTAAGTTTTTGCAAAACACTTTGCATAACATCCATGCGAGAGTGCTTACTAATGCTCTTGCTGCTGATGGACCAATCTAAAAATCTCCGCCCATCAACAACTATTCCATATATAGACAAAATCTTCTATTCACTTCTCTTCTCACCTTTATAGTTTATTGCAACAATCACAACAAGAAACATATCGCAGGAATAAATCTAAACTTTGACAAGTTGAAATGTCAAAAAAAATTCTCAGGTCCCAAAATTGTTAAACGAAAATTTTGCTGAGAAACCGTTACATACCAACTTTTATAAAGAATAATCAAGGGTTGACTGGTAAGTGTCTCTGTGTTCTCTTCGGAAGCGAGCTTTAATATCGGGGCCAATATG
Source organism: Glossina morsitans morsitans (assembly GCA_001077435.1). Lineage (NCBI taxonomy): Eukaryota > Metazoa > Arthropoda > Insecta > Diptera > Glossinidae > Glossina > Glossina morsitans. The sequence continues at coordinate 7,360 of CCAG010004393.1, read as the reverse complement.
ACTGTTTTTACATTGACCCTTAAATAGCCGCCAGCAATCATTTTCATACAAATCTTTCAGTTCGTTGTAGAAAACACTTGCACTTACTTTCGATCGAGGTCTAGGCTCTAATTTAGTTTCGGATGAACATCTGTTATAGGTTTACAAGTTGCAACTTTTTGTGGATGCCTAACGCCCATTTTCATTTCGCCCTTTGCGACAATGTGCATTAGAATCGAACATATCCGACAAAATGAGGAACAAACACATATATATATACATATACATATACATACATATACATATACATATACATATACATATACTTATATACATATATTTGTAGAGTCTTTCCACAGACAATTAAAAAGAAACAGCATTGTGATGGTTGGTAATTCAGTTAAAAGCAACTGCGTTTTGGAAATAAACCAAAATTCTAAAAGAACATATATATATATATATATATATATATATTTTATATATATTATTTATACTTTATATTGCAACCCCTCTTCAACCCAAACAATAACGCTTCGCAGGCTTGGGAAAAAACTCGTTGTATTTATAGTGTAGACGTGTTATCAAAGTCAGCAGCATGTCAATAGTTGGTTTGTTTCCACGCCACACTCTGCTCGGCTAATCATTGTCTAGGCCGGGGAATTACAGCGATCACAGCGATCACAGCTATGATATCGCTGCAAAATTAAAAGTTCGATTAAAAACAGTTGGGCAGCTGACCTCGACATGCGAATCGCTGAAGGACTCTTGAAGAACTTGGTAAGGAACGATAAAAAGTGTGCCACTTACAGTAATAAAGTACGAGGAAGATTGTGATGTAATGCAGATGAAACTGCATAAACGTGCAGAAAACATTGCCTGATGGTATAAAAGATAAGATAGCTTCGTATGTGATGACATTGAAAAGGAGTTAGTCATGCTGCTCCAGTCCAACTAAATGAGCGTGTGATTTAAGCGTCCAGAAATAATAAGTGGAAAATCTCGTCTTTTTGCCAAGTGTTCTCCCATTCCACTACCATTTGCTTTTCTCTCTGTCTCTCTCTCTCTCTCTCTCTCTCTCTCTCTCTCTCTCTCTCTCTCTCTCTCTCTCTCTTTCTCTCTCTCTCCCTCTTTCTCTCTCTTTGCGAAAGTCTCCTAACAGTGTACGATTGACTTCAAAAGGTCGTAAACATCACTTGATTTCACTTTCTGCTCAGCTACTGTGGAAGTGCTGCAGTGACGGCGTAATCGTTTTACCAGAAAAATTGCGGACTATTGTCGATCAAAACTCCATATATTAGTCTTATCATAATAAAGATGATATTAGAAAAATATGATGTTGTGTTTATTAGATTGCATGCTAAATTTAAAGTACACTTAAATAATTTTAATGACCTATGTCCACTAGCGGAACACAGAAATAAACTAGAGCCTTCACGAAGTGTACGAGTTATAAATCAATATTTAATCTATCCATTGCCTAGGAATGATTTTAAGAATCAGTTTGGAAAATTAGAACTTAGGCGCATATACTCAACGTTAGGCACAGATCTCGCCTGAAAATGAGTATAATCCGTCTTCAATCGTACCTACAATAATCTATAAAAATAACGAATTCATGCAGATATCTGCAGAACGTTTCGTGTAATCGTGTTTAAGAGAGTGGTCTACAGTTCGTTGCAATAATGGCCGTAATTCTTCAACGGACGAGAAATTACTACAACTACCAAAGACTTTATGCCTTTCTTGGCGTTTCTTGTTTATCTCTTATCTTTTAGAAAATGACAAAATGGACTGAAGTTGAGTTTAATCTAACGTAAATGCAATTTGCGTCATGTGTTTTGTAAAAATTTCTATGAATTATTTTTTTTTATCGAAAAATTTCCTAGAAAATGAAAATTTTTTTTTTAAAATAATTCTGAAAAATTTTATTTAGTTAATTCTAAAGACTTCTTTTAAAAGGTTTATGCGAGTTTTTTTCATATAAAATTTTTGTTTTCCATTTTTTCTCTTGTGTTGGAAAAGAAGACAATAGATTCCTGTGTTATGAAACAGTAGGTCGCCTGCTTGTGAACGTAATGTGCATTATGTTGTGGTATTTAGGATTTAACCCAATTTCCTATTTTCCATATTTTTTTCTTTTTTTTTTTTTTTTTTGCATATTTGATATAAATAACTTTACAAAAAAAAAAAGAAAAAAAAAAAAAGTAATCTATTATAACAATGCTCTATTTAATGTAAGCAGTTTTTGTATGCACATTTTAAGCGTCGTTCAGCAACTTCAAAGTAAAGCGCTAATAACTTTTCGATAACGTATAGTAATAAATAATTTTTAAAAATAAAGCGCTTACGTATTTCGCGGACTCTTTCAAAATATTTTCCTAAGAACAACAAATATATATATATATATATATATATATATGTATATACATGTATACCTATGCATTTATAGTGCTAAGGAGTCACCTTGGAGACAGTGTGCCGAAAAAATATGGTGAATTTTTATTTAAAAAATACACGCGATCCGATTATTATTGCAAACGTCTCGAAGAAAATTGTACTAGTGATAAAAAAGAGTTGAGAGATCGTGGCAGAGAAGACGAGCGACGTCTAAGAAGATTATCGGCCTTAATCACGGATAAAAATGTCAACAAAATAAACGATCATCAACCGCCAACCACATACCAAAAAGGATGGATGTACGGAGACTTTTGGAATGTCAGTTGTGACAATTCAATCAGATTTAAAGAGCGATTGCATTTATTTCTTTGGCTTTTTAACTTGGTTTCATTCGAACTGGGCACGTTCGTTGAAGCCACTATCGTGCTAAGTTGTGAATCGAAAGTGACGAAACGCATCTTCGCTGACAGCAATTTCCAACAATTGCAAAAAAAAAAAAAAACGCTTTAACTGATAAACTAACAAACCAAATGACATGCAATTGCTCTCAGATACCAACGGCAATTGCGGCGAACAGACGTAATAAACATTTATATTTTTCGAAAAAAGAACACCCTTTATTTTTTGAACACATTTACATATACCTTTTTAAGATTGAAAGGAAACATTTGTGATGCTTTAAAGAAAAGGTTAGAAGTAACTTAAAAACACGTTTCATTTGGGTCTTTTCTTGGTTGCACATCATATAAAATTTCCTTTAGTTTACCTTGAAGTTCTCCTTGCTCGAGAGTATTACTAACGTCCTGAATATATCTATTAGGTGTCACTCTTAACAGCTACGTCTTTTTACTAGTAGTTTTTGTTTCATTTTTGACAAATACTAAGCGAACTGGATATCTATGACGGCGATGCACGAGAATTACGAAAAACGAAATTTGTTTGGACGAGGCGTTCAATATATTTCGTCGGGTTACCTTTGTTTTTCCTTTTTTCTTTGTTTTCATTGCTGTTCGTAGCAGACAGCCTTTTGGCACTGATTCAGCAATAATTCTCACCCTTGGTCGTAAAGATAGTCCTAAGCTACATTAGAAGGAGAGTCATTGATATACAATGATATACAATGTTTTTAATAATCATTATGACCTACTGGCGCGGTTTTTTTTCTCTGCTAATCGCACGCAGTTTGCCGAGAAATCGCCATAGTATTTATATTGTATTAGCAGCTTGTCTTGGTATCCAGAGTTGGAAACATATTTATCACTTTATGGCCCACCACGAGTTTTCTTTTAAAAATTTGTCAAGTCGTGTGCAAGAGTTATTAACGTTATAAAAGTGACTCCCCCTGCTTGCCTTTGCTAAGAAATCTTCAATATATTCTTACAGAAACCGATGAAATTTTCCTGCTTGGTCTCTGCAAAACCTAAAGATCATCCTTTATGATAGATTTTGGCTTCTGGTCTTCAGGACTTTAATGATGAAATGTGCTCGACCTTTGTATGGACTTGGTCCAGTTTTTAAATGAGTTTCCCATTTAGTGCAGATCACAAAGCATCATAACATATTTCAAGTGTGATACAGAAAGGCTCCTCTAACTTCATATGCATGCACACTTGTGTGCGATAATTATTGACCGAAACTCGAACTGCCTTGCCTTTGATGTATTATCTGTCAGCATTTATTTTGTTTATTATTATCAACATCTTAAGCTTTATTCTATACAGGGTGATTTCTGCATCTGTTGAAAATCGTTCAAGGAAAGTTCAGCTTTAATGAACTCATAAATTCCGCTTACAAATCCCCAAACGGAGAATTACGTACAAATTTATAACAGAAGACAAAGAGATATGCACATGTGTATTTGTACGTGCGTACCAATGTTTATGCACTGAAAGTATCGCTAGCGGTGTTTTCTTTGATTACAACTTTTTTGTCGGAATGCATGTGCTTACGCTTTTTATATATTCCAGTAATGAACTCAGAATTATTGTGTTATGTTTTCAGCCTATTAATAATACATTTTTTTTTGTTTCATTACGTTTCTATGTTTAGCAGAATATTTGTTATCTCTGGGTTTAGCGTGCAACGTAATCGCGGACTGTTAGCTGACAGTAAGTGAGAAAGTTGTAAAAGTCTTAGGACGCAGTGACATAGTTTGTGAATTTAAATTCATTTTATGTCAAGCTCTTTCCGATGCTAAGCAAACGCGAAAAATATGAGCAACATTTCAGTAATGGAAGTGATGCGAGCACGATTTCTTATCATGTCTCTTATGCTTGAAACGTATGTTTGTAGGCAAAAATCGAGAACATTAAACTCAGTTGCAAGAGCTTTCTGCAGAAGCAAATATGCTTTCCGTTTACCGTAGCGGATAATATGAAATTAAAAAAAAAAAAAAAAAAAAAAGCCAAAGCTTGCCTGGTATTAGGACGCGACTATGACGCGACGTGATATAACATATTAATTGTAAAGTCCAGAAAACTGAATGAGTATAATGCAAACATTAAAAAAAAAAAAAGGGAAAAAAGAGGCAAAAAAAGAAATTAATAAAAAAGTGCACATTGTTTATAGCGAAATCGAAGAAAAACGTAAACAATTATGTTTAATTGTAGGGCTACCGCGACACATACAACCGTCAAAGACCGCAAATACCGCACATACACAAACAATATGTAATACAGATGTGTGTGGCATTACGATGTGATCGAACTCTATGGGCAAAGATATAAAACTCTATGTACACATGTGCACATGCATGCATACAATTATAAATAATTATACATATCGGAATAATAAAATAACATGGAATTATGATATTTATTGCAATATAGTAAAAGAATATTTTTCTTTTTTTTTTTTTTCATTCAAAATTACAATAAAGTAAACAACAACAAAATGAAAAGCAATGAATAATACGTATGGTGGGGTAATGGGTGCAGATGCACCCTTCACTTTAGGTAAATATAGGAAACTCGTGACTGTGACTGTCGGTTGATTGTGACTCTGTTAGTAAACTGATTGAGTACATTTTCACGTAAACTCCAATCGTCAACAGACGTTTTTGCTGATCACTTTTTCCACTTTATGGAATACGGCTGCCTTCCATCCGGATACTTCAAGTTTCTCATGGATTCCATCGTTTGATGATAAAAAGGAATGTAAAAATGTAAAGGCACTATTGATGCAAACTTAAAGTACTCGAAGGAGCAGGTGTTGGCATTTATCTCAATTCGATTGCTTATTGAATTTAATCAGTTATTTTAGACAATCTTGTGCTTGATTAACTCATTTTCCTTTTCTTCTGTCACTTCGCTCCTTACTGTACTAAAAACAAATTTAAAAGAAACCTTTTACATAAGTTTCGGCATTTTCCTACGTACGTGAACATAGGAGGGTAGTAGCTTTGCGGCTTCTTTTGTAACATCCATGATACATAGGCACAATAACGCTATCAAAACTTAATTTCCTAAGATCTAATTGGTATTTAGTTTTATAATATTCTGCTATGTACAGTACAGTATAGTACAGTTCAGTACAGTACCGTGCCGTACTGATACGGGTATATTTCGAAAACTTCGTCCATAGTGTTTTCTAAATATGGCGTGTGGACGCCATAATTCGTATATATAAAAATTCCGGACAGCCTGTCTAAAGTAATAAAATCTCCTTGAAAATGCAATAAGAAATAAATTTTTTCTTAAATTACCTGCGTACACAATATATCCGAAAATATACTGTGGTGACCTTATGATCAACATGCGCCCTGTTAAGATGAGAGCTGTGAACTTAACTTAACCTAAGGTATGTGATACGCGAACGCCAAAGGCAATTATAGCTCTATAGTTAAAATGTATTCATGCGTTCAGACGTGTTTAAAGTAGAATAGAGATAGGAAAAAAGAAATTATGGGCATGAGAAAACAAAACGATGTTCGTTGGGCAGAACAAGTGTTTGAAGAATCGAAGGACGCAGCCAAACGACTTGGGCTAAAAGCGGTAAAAGCGGGACAAAAAATACTCCACTGTAGCCGATATTCGTACAATTTATGCCGCCTATATTCGGCCTAAATTACAGTATAACCTGCACGTGTAGACAGGAGCCTCCAAACTTTCTTTGGAGTTACTCACGGGCGATGAAACGGTGTCCAAAACTTTCGACATCCTTGAGCATTGGCCTGGGAGCTGTACTGTGCTTATGTACAACTCTATCCAGGCCAAATATTCTGCACGGATAAAAGAGATTTTTCGACCAAGTGAATTCTTTAACAGGACTACACCGTTTTCTCAGCGTTCTCATCTACTCGTTCTGGGGTTACCTGCATATCACTCAACACACTCTCACGACTCGTCGTTCTTTAACCATATTACGCGCCTTTGGGACAACCTACCAGAAGTGGGCTTTCCCATCGTGCATGATGTGTCCATTTTCAAGATGTTCACTCACAAATACCCCCCCCCCCCCTCCCCCGCCTTCTCTTCAGATAACTCTTCACCACTATGTCCGCACGTATAGTTATATATATAGGTATGTTATAGTAGTTTATAAAAAAAAAAAAAAAAGACAGTTTCGAGTTATAACATAACTCGATGCTGGAGATGATACGAGTAAAAATATTAGTTGGTATAATGATAAGATCATATAAATAACATCATACACATGAAGTCAGTTCGTAATACTTGTCATATGTTCTGAAAACGCCACAAAGTATATATATCATAAGAATATATGTATATGCATGAACATACCTTTATTGAATGGCTCAGACATATACTTTGTTAACTATAAAATCCCTTAAAGAAAGCGTAACAAACAGGTGGATAAGGACGCAGGTAACTATGTACCTAAATCTTATAGGTAACATCGTCACCTCAGGTTTTACTGTATTGAAGTTCTTAGTGTTCAAAATACACAGAAAGAAGAAAAAGAATTTAAAAAAAAAAAAAAAAAAAAAAAAAAAAAAAAAAATTTCAGTTTTTAGGTAAAGGCG